>NQII01008946.1:11524-74062 GCA_002778355.1 Clitarchus hookeri | reverse complement strand
TGACCGACAAGAAAAATATCATTAATACCTGACATTTTCATGTTAAGGTTCTCCGTATTTGAATCTCGCATATAGCTAAGGTGTTTTCAAATATAATTTAGTTTATCTGTATAAATGATGGGCGTTATAAAACATAGTGTATGCACATACATACCTAAAAATACTTACTATTTTTCAAGTGTAAGTTATGGTGTTAATAGTTGAATTTCAGAACCCCTGCGTGCCAAGCATAACCCAAAGCACTGGTTCAACATTGAATGGTTAAGTTCCGTATTTGAGGTTAGTGTTTATGTTTATAGTCTTATCGCACCCCGTACCGTTTAAGGGCGACGGTCACAAACTAAATTCTTAATTTGTCTGTAGATATTAAACTTGTGTAATACAAACAGCCGCAGTGCAGACTTCGTGTCTCGTTGCAGTTAGCCGGATAGGACCGCTTATCAGGATCTTCAGAAACAAGCCAAGAAGTTGCTACAACATTTATTTCTTGTCATCAACTTTAGAAAGTTGGCCGGATCTTTAGATAAGACTTCTTGCCTAAATTTAGCGTGCTCTGGGTCAACATACTACCAACATACGGTCTCCCGGCTAGGTAACTAAGTGCCTTTCGGATGGTGAGACATCTCAAAGTTAGGCTATTTATTAAAAACAGTGACGCATAAAAAAGGGCAACCAAACTTCCATTGAATACATCCGAGCCTAAATATCAGTTATTTCCTTCTGTCTTATCTCAAAGTGTCGTATTTATTCAATATTACAACTTTATTTTGTATTATTATCTTATACAGATAACCTCTTATAAAAAATTAAAGAAAAAATTACTTAGGAATTTTATTGTTACCATACAAAAATTAACTTAAATGGAAATTATTTATTTTAATTTCGTTAAAATTCATAGATAAAAAACCAGAAACATTGTAAAGATGCTGTATTTAAACACTAACATATGGTTTAATACGCTAATATCCGACGTGTCCCAAAATATGCGAAACCCTTCAATAAAAAAAAATATATTCTATGTAAAAGCAAAAAGAAAAGTTTTAAATATCCACTTATATCTAATTTAAACGCCAGCGAATTTTTTGCTTATAACACAACAAATAATTTTCTTCATATATGCTGTGGAGCCTTTACAATTGATTCTTCACATCTTTCATTTGACACTTTCAGCACTGGATATTATCCTTATTATCGAACAAATTCCAGGAAATATTCACAAAAAGATTTATTGCAATAAAACATATTTGTAAACTATTATACTTAAGTTACCATAAACTTTTTTCTTGGTATAACATGCTCAGGCGAATGTTTCTGAAATAAACAAAACAGCTTAAGTATTTGCTTACATCCAACATATAAAACGTAGGGCAGCGGTTTGTATTCTTAGTGAAGAGTAAGGCTGTTTTCACGAAATTTAAGTTTTATGTTTGAGAAACACTCCTCAGATGTTTATTGCTTCTTTTCAATTAGTTATATTACTCCGAGAAAATTTTATCAGAAACCTCTGTTTTTAGGGAAGCAAGCTTTTCTTAATAATTTCTGTGGATTATATAATGTTACGTTTCCTGTTATATTTTGCATAATGAAACACCCCAAAGGGTTTTTACCTCGGAGTTCAGAGTAATTCTTTGTTAGTACAGCAAACAAGTTTGTAAGAACTTAGGTAGCGAAATGTACAGAAAGGCTGATCGCTGTTTAATTAAGCGCTTTTTGCAGATCTGCTAATGATTACATTTTTCCTCATTTTGAATTATTTTACTATTCCGAGAATGAAAATTTACATGATTCCCGTAAGTTTATTAATGCCTGCATATTATTTAACAGTGAGGTGAGAAATATAAATATGTTAATAACACGCTCATTCTGATTAAGGTGTGTTTAAAATAAACAATACATTTCCCTGAATTTGGAATCCACAAAATAAAACGTAACATTTAACACGACGTTGACATGTAACTACGTTTCTTACGTCATAATCAACTTCACTGGGCGTATCAAGTCAATTAACCGTTTAATATACGCAGTTCAAGAGGGGTTATTTTCAACGGTTTGCTTCAAAATGGCCCAATTTTCCGAGAACAAGCAATAATATAAATCTATAGTGAGGGCCGTCTTAGGCCATGCAGGGCCCCTGAACACACAGAGATTGGGGCTCTTTTAAAAAGAAAAAGAAAAAAAAAAAAGTGAATGAAAACATTAGAATGTACTTTTGTTTATGGTTAGCTTTATAACGTAAATCTCCTGCCGCACGCTACCGCGACATGATGTCAAGATGACTACAAAAATTTAACGTGCAAGTTAAACGACGACGACGGCCTTTCGAGGCCCCCGTCAGGCCGGGAGGCCCTGGGCTCGTACACCTAGTGCCCTTATGGAAACGACGGAACTGACTATAGTTGAATAACTATATTTGCTTCCGGGTCGCTATAACGTGCATAAACCACGATGCAGCTACAACACCGAAGGTAAGATAGCAATCCTGCTATATTGATATCAAGGTTTGTCTCAGGCATCAAAACATTTGCTCGTATAGGGACTAGAATAAATTTACTTGCCCCAACAAAATATTTTGTTGGGCAAACAAAACTTGAAGAGCGAAGAAATTAATGTTGTTTATATAACAAAATGCAAGCTTAAATCAACAAAACCTCTGTTTCCAGCCAGAATAAATAAAAATGTTAAAATATTTAGTTCAATAAACTCCGTGCTTTCGTTTGGCCAATCATATGATTGCCTTATTTTGAAAATACTGCTTGAGAGTTTTTTTTTGTGAGAGGAATGTTATAGTGTTTGTTAGTGCATTTATTGATAATTAAATTTTTATTTTTTTTTATCAAAATTCATATTTCTTAGGCTGGGAAAATCTTTACAATATAAGATATTTAGAAAATAGCACTATCAGTGTTACAAGACATTTGTGAATAACTGTGCAATCAAAATAATTTATTTCATGGCTATTCAGTAGCATAAATAACACCAATGTCCTTCAGAAATCAAAATAAAATAGGGAAGAACATCTTACTTTAAAGGTAAACGTTAGTAACTTGGGGGTTAATTTTTGAGATCACACTATTCCTACCATAAGGACTATGAATCACATATTTATAAACAAATTAATAATCCAAAGAAAAGTGTCGTTTGGTTGGCTGACGATACCGGGTACACTAATAGTGAAAATCAATACAAAATAAAAATCTTATACTTTCTCAGCAGTCCAGATATTCGTATGGTTACAAAATGGAAGAAACTTATAAATATAAAAGATCCAGTTTTAACAATCCATAGGGATTAAAATATAAAGAATTTTCAGCTACCCTACAGAAGATGAGTATAAATAAAAATTAATTTATATTTGTTATATTCTTTTGTGTGAATAGTTCTACACCTATCGTCCGTAACTGGCAAATAAGGTCAATAATTCAAGTATTTTTTGCATTATTCGTATCCAAAGCATTTTATTTATATGAGTGTCATAAATATAATATAAATAACAACAATTACATAAAATAATTATTTTCATTAACTATTATGTGCCCAGATTCTAACAGAGATTGCACTTCTTGATTACTTCTTAGACGATAATGTTGTTAGCATAATGACATATCGTGAAGCTTGGCATCCATTACCAGTAATTTGGAACCTTACTACTTCTCATTTCGTATTACACTACAGCTGTGAGATATTATATGTTTGCTTCTTATCGCAAAATTTCTGTACGAATAAAATCAGCAGCAATAATTTTTAATTTTTAGCTGCCATGCTTTTGAAATAGTTCAGCACAATATTTGTCTTCTTCATTTCAATGACTGTCGCTAATAAATGAAATTCATACAAAAAAACTGCTCATTTCTGGTGTTCTTTGCACCATTGAAAAACACCGTTCAGCAAATTTCTCAAACGATATATATTAGCAACAGTTAAAAACCACATAAATCTGACACTTATTTATGTATCAAGGCTCCATTCTTTACGATGCGTAAACTTAGGTCTTTTACGTGAACAGTTAGTGGCATATAAGAAAATTTTCTTCTAAACAAGAATTTTCTTTCTAAAACAGGTGAAACAAGAGATGTTTATTTACGCAATTGAAACCGCTTGTTTTTAAAAGCTCTGCAAGTAGTTGTCGTTTGCTACAGTGAGAAAAATGTACAAACTTTTACAATGGTAGAAAATACAAAAAGAAACGAGACAATATTTAATGGAACTCCGTTTACTGAATATTACGTGAATATCACCATTGCTGTTATACAATTTGTTTTAAGTTAGTCGCACAATATTTATCTTTAACTATCGTAAATGTGTTCTACCAATAGCGTTTTTTATTTTTGATAAAAATCTCAATTTACATTTCATTACACTCCATAACAGAATAAGCTTCATGCATTTAGGAATATTTGAACATCAAAAACGAAATGAGCAGACAATATCTCATGCAGAATATAAGTCTACATGTGCGGATGTAAGGCACAGGTTTACATCTCTCGAAACAGTACAAATATGTATTTACTTATTTTCTATGCGTCAGAGGAAATAACTTAATACTGTATTTATATACGGTGTTTGATTTAATCTATTTTATGTTTTTTTTAATGGTTTATTAAGTAAAAACAACTATTCATGTGGTGAAATTTTGTTTTAATTTACTAGTTTCGGTATGCAAATCAACCGCTTTAATTTCCATGGGAAAGATGACGCAGGATTACAGAATACTTTAACTGTAACATAACAAATTTGACAAAATTATAACGAGATTAAACATTATTTAAATCAACCTAAGCAAACATGTGTTATATTGCTATAATCGTAAAACTAGAAACTATTTACAAAAAAACTCTAATTTCAGTATTTACACTGCTTGTCATTAAAATCGCAACACCAAGATGAACGTGAGCTACCACAAACGTATTTATTGGACAGAATAACCATTACACACAGGTGACATGTTTACTCTTGAGGTTGAGTATGACGTGCTAAACATGGGGAAATCAGCATGGTGTGGTCTCACCACGGATGGTAATTACAGCTGTTACACGAAGCTATATTGAGAAGAAGAGACTTTGGAGGTCTGCCTGGGGTATCTCCACCCATGCTGCTTCGATGCGTGCCCAAAGTTCATCTTCTGTGACGGCAGGTGTTCTGTGGCNGCCTGGGGTATCTCCACCCATGCTGCTTCGATGCGTGCCCAAAGTTCATCTTCTGTGACGGCAGGTGTTCTGTGGCAGGCCAGACATCGTCTCGACAGGCGAGAAATCTAGCGGAGCCGCAGACCACGGAAGCAGCGTGATATGATGGTCATCCAGGAACCTTAGGACGAAGTGTGCCGCATGCAGTCGCACATTGTTCTGTTGTTACAGGGCCCCGGCCTGGCCCTGGAGATATGGGAGAACAACAGGCTCCTACACCTTCAGGACGTAACGGTTATTGGTCAGCGCACCTGCAGCGATGAGAACTAGGCGCGAGCGGGACTGTAATCTGATGGAATCCCATGTCGTAAACCCAGGCTGGCCCAACATGACGGTGCATCATGCAGGAACGACAAATATGGATGAGACTATAGTGGTGCTGCAAGCAGAAGCGGGATTCGTCGGAGAAGACGATGGCATTCCGTTCGTACTTCCGGGTCCGACGTTCCACAAGCAATTGCATCCACAGAAGCCTGTGGCAGCCGCAGTAATGAGCGCCTGGGCTTGACACCCTCATACTGAAGACGGCGACGCACCGAGTGTGTGATAACTCTGATTCAACTCATTCTTGAACTCCAGAGCGAAGGTGTTTGATACCTGACCTCGCACTCGGTGGTACGATGGAGCCGTCAGCTTCTTGCACGTCGCTCAGCCCGTCCCTCCTCGAACCATCTGTCCACGTATCCGCTTCGCTGTGCTTGCTTTTCTTCCATCTCTAGAATCAGTTTCGCGGCCGGCTAATCCACAATGTCGATAGGACACGATACTCCCGCGATCAAAGGCGGAAGCCTGTTCTCCGGCGCGCCGTGTTTATTCCGTCTGTACACACGAAGGGCGGGGAAACACAATAACACTACCGCTTTTGATTGTCGTAGTTGGCGGACATGATGCACCACTCGGGTGAACAATTGATCACATCATTGTCCTACCATGTTCTAAGCATTCCTCTAATGTGGGGTCCTTCAGGTGCGTCCTTCTTGGTGTTGCAATTTAAATTTCCATGAGTGTATATTGGCGTCTTTCAAAAATATTTACTTACAACCTAGTGTCATAAGAACTTTGTCAAATGTTAACAAGATTGCAAATATTCTNCGTCTTTCAAAAATATTTACTTACAACCTAGTGTCATAAGAACTTTGTCAAATGTTAACAAGATTGCAAATATTCTATGAATATGACCACATTTTAATTTCGATGAGATTTTTCTTTGTACATATAAATGTGCGTATCGTGTATGCAAAAAAAAATCATAAATACAATACATGCATATAAATGTAAATACACATATGTATATATAACATAAATTTTCAATAATAAATTTGTTAAAAAATTTTTTTAAAATTATATTGCAGAGCGAAAGCTGAGAATTATTACTTTTATAACGAAAATATGTCAAATACTATGTACATTGTGTTTTTGTCAGCGTGCACTAGAAAAAACTTCACATTTCACTTACATGCACTGAGATAAATCTTTTAGTTCCAGATACAGAATAATTTTTCTTGAAAACTGCTTGTTTACAATGAACTATATGTTTTATACTCAACTCATCTGCTATATCTCCAAACATCTGCGTTAGTTCCTTTCAACCAAATAAATAATTAAAAATAATTTGTTGAGCCGAACAATTGCTTTGGTTGTTCTAACATAATCTGCAGGTATTAAGTACACGCAAATATTCTACAAGTGCGTTCAACGAATCGATTTGTTTACCGAAAAGATTATAAATACCATTGTAAAGTCAAATAAATATTTTTTCTGAAGTGAATAAAGCATTGGGCTGACTGTAACAGTCTGCTTTCTATTATTACAAAATATGCTGCGACAACAAAATCAGCTTGATCCTTAACTGGCATTTATTTGGTTTGGCTGCAGGGTAATCGTTTGATTTCATTTCCTTTGTCAGAAATAAGGTTTGATTCTTTGTATTTTTTGGTGACAATTATAACAGCAACCATGATTGTTAGTGCATTTATTTACGCTTGATATCGTTGTAAGTAATTGCAATGACATAGTTGATACAGAAAACACAATAATAAAGCTGTAAAACTTGAAAACTTCTGTTTACGTACATGTTCTGTAATTCACTATTTCATAATCACAAACTTGTCGTCCTCGTCAGTAGTAGCGATAGTCGAGGCTGCTGATGGGTGACGTTTGGGCACGGACGTTCCTGGGTTTGAAACTTGGTCGTGAACTCACTAACTCATGATAACGGAAACTGTAATGTATGTAGAGTTTTTCGTTGAACTAAACAATTCTTACAAGTTTGTGTGCGACCAATTAGGAACCGCAAAGTAATTTGTCTTCAGGGCAAAATATTTAATTGCCTCGACACAAAGAAAATCGATTCTGTTGCGCCGAATAAAATTTTTGTTTCATTCAATGGAAACTTTTTTAATTAGCGTGACGTCGTAGTTAAAACCAGAGTTGCGAAATGAGGAGTCGGAGAGAACCTCTCGAAAACAAATGCAAGATGAAATGGAAAACCGATATCCTCGAGGTAGCTGGATAGCACGCAAAGTAGGTAGCAAATGGCAAAGACAAGAAGCGAAATCCAAAGTAGCGCGTGTGGAACTTACTGCTCTAGTAAATAGAAACGAAGGTAATTAATTACGGAAATATAAAACTGAAATCATCCTATTGTCTTGTGGTAATCAAAACTAATTAAGAAGTTTGCGAAGAAAGTGAACCCACCAACTCTTCAAGCGCTTATGATTCAATGAAAATTTCATCACGTCATTAAATAAATATTTATATGTAGCCCCATACACATACATGTTTTACAAAACTTCGCTGAATTATTGAGGCGTGTGGAATTTCTCATCTTCATAAAGTACGTAGGGCCAATTACACTCACAGTCGGGGAATTAAAAGGTGCAAAAGTGGGAATTACCACGTCTAAATATCATCAAAATACTTTGTGGTTAAATGAAAAACCGCCGCCGAAAATACGGATGTTAGTTTTGTTCTTGGCGTCTGCAGTTCCTCCCATCACAGGGTTGTGGCCTCATAACGTAGCCGGTACTGTATTTTACGCTTTACCCTTAAGGATGTTGCCTTATTTGAAAGCAGTGAGAATTTGGTGTAAGGAAATTCAGTTTTTTTGGCGTCCCTGTTAAAATTAGATATATACTATGGTGGAACTTTTTGAGCAAAATACGTTCTTATTTGCTATCGAAACCTTTGTAACATTAATGTATATAGCCTGTATCATGGAAAGATCAGAAAAGTTAATAATGAGATAAAAAATTACTGAAAAACCTATTATTATATTTGCATCGATAAAAAGCTTGAGAAAATCATTTGTCACACTTAGGTTTTTGTTTCAAATTTATGTCTTCAAAATCGGTTTAAAAAAAAATAATTTCACTAACACAATTCTTACTGCTTTCAAACCAGGCCACAGTCTCAACAGTATTAACTTTCAATCAATAAATTGGGCTTAAGAGTGTAGTGAGAAGGTTCGGGTGGCTCTTGACATCAACATATTGCGAGCCTATGAGGACGAAGCGAGCTGAGCATGGAGCAGCGCCAGAATGCAAGGGCGAAGGAAACGGGAGATCCCCGAGAAAACCCGCAGACCGGTGGCATTGTACGCAATGATTCCCACGTGCGAGAATCCGGGAGCAACCCCGCCGGGAATCGAACCCGGTTCTCCTTGGTGGGAGGAGAGTGCTCCAGCCACTCTACCACCGCGGCCCCTGGAACAAGGCACGAAATTACAGAGGTGTTTAACAAACCAGCATTACGAACTTCAAACAAACTTAATTCTCCTTTGAACCTGTACTTCCATACGATTTGCAGCCTGAAGAGTGACAAATCCCCACCGGACTATAATTGCGACCGTGAAAGCTACCGCTTTCGAAATGCGGCCGAGGGTGTAAGAAGTACCTCGACTATACGTGCGAAGAGGGGGAACTGCATGGCGATTTAAACGCTCTTATTACAGGCAATTTCTCGCGTGGAGCTCCACCTCCCCCGGAGGCGAATTCCTGGCCTCTTATTCGCTACTGCTGCTTGCAGATAATTTGTATGGTAATGGGAATTCGCCGGAACTGTGTCACTCCCGCCGAGGGCAATTCGAGGTAGTTACGGAAGAAGGCGGTGAGGGTGGAGAAAAAACTAACATCAAAGACGTGCTCCGTGGCGGGCACATATACCGAGGGTTAATATTCTGTCTCGCCCCCTAAAGGCGCTGCGAGGCGAATAAAACTGTGAAATATTCGGGACACAACAACCGCGTACGGAATTTATAACAAGAAGTGTTGATTTTAATTGGATACATGTTGCGACTTTCATATATTACGCAAGGAATAATCATTTCCTGTCGTTTTTTGAGAAACGTTCTTTCAGGAAGAAGAGTCTAAGAATTGCAGAACGTGTAAAACTACGAATTTTACAAACCGACAAGGGGCATAGCGGTAATCNAGGAAGAAGAGTCTAAGAATTGCAGAACGTGTAAAACTACGAATTTTACAAACCGACAAGGGGCATAGCGGTAATCGGTTCAGTTGAAATAATTTTTAACCGGTACCGGCTATGTAAAAACTTGAATGCATTGTCTTCCTTATATTTATTTTCCCTGGTTGTAAATTATAACATTTGTCTCACTACAAATAATACACAACTTATTTCTGGAAACGTACGGAACTTTACATACGTTCTCTAAAAAAAACTTTCGTTATTATTAAGATATGCGAGGAAAATTAAATTAATCAAGTTCTTCCTTGTCTTCATGAATGCCAAGGATTTGCAAGAAGTTTTTCGTTGATCGTTTAGGTTGTGTTTCGTTACTGTTCTTACATTAATAACGATTCCTAAAAATCTACTCTTGTATATCATAAGAAATTGTGTTTACCTTTTCTATGTATATATACGTAATCTTAATACGTAAATTTTTTACCAAATTAAAATATAAAATTACTGTTATTACATGTTAACTGTTATAGATATTCTGTCCTCATTAATTGTGTGAATTACGTAATCACGTATAGAAATACTGTCATTTTTCCGCTAAAATTTTGCATGTGGGTTTAATAATCAAATAAATATTTCTAGGAAACTCTGCTTATCATTCCTACACAAATACTACATCGATGTTATCGCATAATACGTAAGAACAGTGCTGTATATATTGACCAAAATTGCGTTCATTTTTTCTGAAACGTTCAAAGTTGTGAGGAACAACACTGGAAAACAGGCAGNTATATATTGACCAAAATTGCGTTCATTTTTTCTGAAACGTTCAAAGTTGTGAGGAACAACACTGGAAAACAGGCAGAATGAGTACTAAATATTTATTCGGTGTATGCATTCAATTTTTAAGAGACACGTGTAAATCTGAGATAACAAAACTTGCTAACAAGACTAACGATTTCTAGGAGACATAGACTTTGCCATATCAGCCATTTCTTCCTGGAAAAGAAACCCTAGAATTATGTATAATCATTGTTGCTACCATAGCAGTATATGCACCGCAAATTTTACTGACGTTTAATAACTATATATTCGATACATTTTGTTGGCTTAAAGGAATTCNGCAGTATATGCACCGCAAATTTTACTGACGTTTAATAACTATATATTCGATACATTTTGTTGGCTTAAAGGAATTCATAAGTCCACCACTTAAATTGTCCTCATTCCAAGAATTAAACATTACCAATCCAGACTTTGAAACATTTTGGAAAGAGTGAACATCAGTATTTCGCTTCATCTATAAAAACAATGTTCTTTAATAGCCTGATACAAGTTTGAACATAATGGTGTTGTTGATTACCTAAACAAACTCAATTAAATAATTTATTCCAGAGTAAAAATTATTTTATGGGGCTAATGACTACAGTTGAAATTAATTATCACGTTTAATTCAAAAAAATAAAATTGCATCACTCACAAGATAAATAAGGGCATCGCATTGAATAGTTCACAGTGTAGGTCCTAGCATTATAAAGTTACGTAGCCGTTTCTTTGAAGAATTTTCTTGTTGTTTCAGATTGATTATATATTTTTGCGTACATGAAGTAACCGCTACCATCAAAACTATAGATGTACGAAAACAAATCATAAAACAAGGTTTTATAGAATAAAATCCTATGTTTCACACCTTAATTATGCCTGTTTATCTACCAATTCATTAACAAATAAACTGTTAATTATTTTAACTGCACGAAAATTAATATAGAGTTGTGAATATAATTGTTTGCTTTCATAGTTTGTTTCCAAATTTCATTGCTCTAGTCTGTTTCTCATGTTAACTAAGTCTCTTCAAATATTTCCACAAACTGCCTGTCAAGACTTATCTTAAAAAAGGAGTGAAGAACGGAAATTTCTTCTGTTTTAACTAATTTCTAGAGTACACATTCGCTGCTGTGCGCAACGATCGTCTTTGAAAGGTAACGGTTTACGCACGTTTTATCACATCTGGCTCATTTATTTTAATCATAAACAACAGAAACACTTAATTTTATTTAGCAAAAGGATTTTTTTTTTCATTCTTTTGTACGTTTTGCTCCTAATACATCACTATGGAGAAAAAAATTGTTCACAAAGCTGATGAAAAGTGCTATGCAGAATCGCGCTTATAAGTTTTTCGTATTTTGTTTTTAAAAAATGCTCCAGAATTCACTTAAATTTACCACAAATCTAACTTCCACGGGGCTTGTTACTCTCTGACAGCAGTCGACCAGCTGGAACGAGATCTAGCATTCGGAGTGACGGATGAGTGTCTTTTTGTCACGCTGTATTGTTGAAGTATAAATTGGTTCGAAATAAATCACCTGTCGTTGATTCTAAACGGGAATTCGCCGGCGTAGAATAAACCCCGATATGCTCTCGCGCCCATGTCATTTTAGCGTGTATTCACATGGTTGGCAACCACGCCGACCAGACATAGCAGATAACACCTAGAGCCAATCAGAGTGCTTCAAGCCGCTCCTGGTTCATCTGCAATGTCTGCGTAGAGTTAGGTGAATCTCAACTTCTTCCGCGCAGACAACGCTGGTAATACAACTCAGGTGCATGGTGTCCAAGGCGGCAGACAATGCTGTTTATAAAACTCAGGTNAGGAAGAAGAGTCTAAGAATTGCAGAACGTGTAAAACTACGAATTTTACAAACCGACAAGGGGCATAGCGGTAATCTGTTCAGTTGAAATAATTTTTAACCGGTACCGGCTATGTAGAAACTTGAATGCATTGTCTTCCTTATATTTATTTTCCCTGGTTGTAAATTATAACATTTGTCTCACTACAACTAATACACAACTTATTTCTGGAAACGTACGGAACTTTACATACGTTCTCTAAAAAAAACTTTCGTTATTATTAAGATATGCGAGGAAAATTAAATTAATCAAGCTCTTCCTTGTCTTCATGAATGCCAAGGATTTGCAAGAAGTTTTTCGTTGATCGTTTAGGTTGGGTTTCGTTACTGTTCTTACATTAATAACGATTCCTAAAAATCTACTCTTGTATATCATAAGAAATTGTGTTTACCTTTTCTATGTATATATACGTAATCTTAATACGTAAATTTTTTACAAAATTAACATATAAAATTACTGTTATTACATGTTAACTGTTATAGATATTCTGTCCTCATTAATTGTGTGAATTACGTAATCACGTATAGAAATACTGTCATTTTTCCGCTAAAATTTTGCATGTGGGTTTAATAATCAAATAAATATTTCTAGGAAACTCTGCGTATCATTACTACACAAATACTACATCGGTGTTATCGCATAATACGTAAGAACAGTGCTGTATATATTGACCAAAATTGCGTTCATTTTTTCTGAAACGTTCAAAGTTGTGAGGAACAACACTGGAAAACAGGCAGAATGAGTACTAAATATTTATTCGGTGTATGCATTCAATTTTTAAGAGACACGTGTAAATCTGAGATAACAAAACTTGCTAACAAGACTAACGATTTCTAGGAGACATAGACTTTGCCATATCAGCCATTTCTTCCTGGAAAAGAAACCCTAGAATTATGTATAATCATTGTTGCTACCATAGCAGTATATGCACCGCAAATTTTACTGACGTTTAATAACTATATATTCGATACATTTTGTTGGCTTAAAGGAATTCGTAAGTCCACCACTTAAATTGTCCTTATTCCAAGAATTAAACATTACCAATCCAGACTTTGAAACATTTTGGAAAGAGTGAACATCAGTATTTCGCTTCATCTATAAAAACAATGTTCTTTAATAGCCTGATACAAGTTTGAACATAATGGTGTTGTTGATTACCTAACCAAACTCAATAAAATAATTTATTCCAGAGTAAAAATTATTTTATGGGGCTAATGACTACAGTTGAAATTATTTATCACGTTTAATTAAAAAAATAAAATTGCATCACTCACAAGATAAATAAGGGCATCGCATTGAATAGTTCACAGTGTAGGTCCTAGCATTATAAAGTTACGTAGCCGTTTCTTTGAAGAATTTTCTTGTTGTTTCAGATTGATTATATATTTTTGCGTACATGAAGTAACCGCTACCATCAAAACTATAGATGTACGAAAACAAATCATAAAACAAGGTTTTATAGAATAAAATCCTATGTTTCACACCTTTGATTATGCCTGTTTATCTACCAATTCATTAACAAATAAACTGTTAATTATTTTAACTGCACGAAAATTAATATAGAGTTGTGAATATAATTGTTTGCTTTCATAGTTTGTTTCCAAATTTCATTGCTCTAGTCTGTTTCTCATGTTAACTAAGTCTCTTCAAATATTTCCACAAACTGCCTGTCAAGACTTATCTTAAAAAAGGAGTGAAGAACGGAAATTTCTTCTGTTTTAACTAATTTCTAGAGTACACATTCGCTGCTGTGCGCAACGATCGTCTTTGAAAGGTAACGGTTTACGCACGTTTTATCACATCTGGCTCATTTATTTTAATCATAAACAACAGAAACACTTAATTTTATTTAGCAAAAGGATTTTTTTTTTTCATTCTTTTGTACGTTTTGCTCCTAATACATCACTATGGAGAAAAAAATTGTTCACAAAGCTGATGAAAAGTGTTATGCAGAATCGCGCTTATAAGTTTTTCGTATTTTGTTTTTAAAAAATGCTCCATAATTCACTTAAATTTACCACAAATCTAACTTCCACGGGGCTTGTTACTCTCTGACAGCAGTCGACCAGCTGGAACGAGATCTAGCATTCGGAGGGAAGGATGAGTGTCTCTTTTGTCACGCTGTATTGTTGAAGTATAAATTGGTTCAAAATAAATCACCTGTCGTTGATTCTAAACGGTAATTCGCCGGCGTAGAATAAACCCCGATATGCTCTCGGGCCCATGTAATTTTAGCGTGTATTCACATGGTTGGCAACCACGCCGACCAGACATAACAGATAACAACCTAGAGCCAATCAGAGTGCTTCAAGCCGCTCCTGGTTCATCTGCAATGTCTGCGTAGAGTTAGGTTAATCTCAACTTCTTCCGCGCAGACAACGCTGTTAATACAACTCGGGTGCATGGTGTTCAAGGCGGCAGACAATGCTGTTTATAAAACTCAGGTGTATGGTGTTCAAGGCGACAGACAACGCTGGTAATACAACTCAGATGCATGGTGTCCAAGGCGGCAGACAATGCTGTTTATAAAACTCAGGTGTATGGTGTTCAAGGCGACAGACAACGCTGGTAATACAACTCAGGTGCATGGTGTCCAAGGCGGCAGACAATGCTGTTTATAAAACTCAGGTGTATGGTGTTCAAGGCGACAGACAACGCTGTTAATACAACTCGGGTGCATGGTGTTCAAGGCGACCAAAATGGTTGCCATCGAAGATGAGGTCGAAGCTTATAAATCTTGTGAAGGAAAGACTATCGTCGTGTAAATAATTACAACTATGCAGGGAAAAGGAAAAATATGTATTACAGGAAATTTCAACATCCTTGTACGGCAGATTATTTTAAAAGGAACGAAAACTTGCTTCCTTTCAGATTATTGACATAACAAACAAATATTGGAATAATGAGTAAGAATGTAACGTAGAAATTCTGGTGATTTTTAGAATAGGATCCACTGAAATCCGCTCAGTTAGCTATGTTTGGTCTACGTGATCTGTGAACGTGTGAATTCACCATTATACTGTTGGTCCAGTCATCTTTTTTTCGGGTTTCCATGGGGTTTCTGAGCTAATAAGAGCCTAATGCTAGGATGTGTTCTTACTGCAACCCATTGAAGTTTCCTTCCCCTGATCCTGACAGACCGAGTCTCTAATTCTGTCTTCCGTATCCCCCGCTGTCGGCGAGATGATAAACCATGGCCTAAAAGAAAATGTTCTGGCTCGCTGTGCACGCTCAGTCACCGCGGTAATGATTCGCTCCCAAACTACGGCATCACTCAAAACATTTTAATTATTGCCCTGCCAAATGATATGTCGAGAACGAACCCTGGAAATAGACTGACTACACTACTTTCTTGGTCTTGNTAATTATTGCCCTGCCAAATGATATGTCGAGAACGAACCCTGGAAATAGACTGACTACACTACTTTCTTGGTCTTGTGTTACTTGCTTAACAAATACATTATCATCTTTAGCGACGTCAGTATTCCGGTATTCCGAAAAAAACAGGTCTTGAATGACATCTCCTCTTGTAATAACGTCTGCGGGGCATATTGATTGTGAAGTACTGATTCGGTTCACAAGCACGTCTGCACAGGAACGTGGTATAACTGAGAATACAGACTCCGCGTAACGCTGAGTAACTTCAGGCGTTGCCGCAACTGTAGCTCCATTATACCAGTGTTAAACTATCACCGGATGTACAATGAAGAGCCAAAAGAACTGGTACACCTGCATAATATCGTGTAGCACGCAGAACTGCCGAAAGACGACGTGGCATGGACTCGACTAATGTCTGAAGGCATGTAGGAGGCAATTCACACCATGAATCCTTCAGGGCAGTCCACAAATCCAATCTGCGCCAATTTGAGAAAGGGTTGCACGTCTGTCACGTTTAATGATTCTCGTCAGTCGTCGTTTGTGCCGTTCTTTCACGATGTTTTTCCGGCCGCATCGATGTCGTAGATGTGATGTTTTACCGGATTCCCGATATTTACGGTACACCCGTGAAATGGTCGTACGCGAACATCCAAATGTTATCGCTACCTCGGAGATGTTAAGTCCCATCTCTCGTGCGCCGACTATAACACCACGTTCAAACTCACTTAAATATTGATAACATGCCATTGTAGCAGNTAATTATTGCCCTGCCAAATGATATGTCGAGAACGAACCCTGGAAATAGACTGACTACACTACTTTCTTGGTCTTGGGTTACTTGCTTAACAAATACATTATCATCTTTACCGACGTCAGTATTCCGGTATTCCGAAAAAAAAACAGGTCTTGAATGACATCTCCTCTTGTAATAACGTCTGCGGGGCATATTGGTTGTGAAGTACTGATTCGGTTCACAAGCACGTCTGTACAGGAACGTGGTATAACTGAGAATACAGACTCCGCGTAACGCTGAGTAACTTCAGGCGTTGCCGCAACTGTAGCTCCATTATACCAGTGTTAAACTATCACCGGATGTACAATGAAGAGCCAAAAGAACTGGTACACCTGCATAATATCGTGTAGCACGCAGAACTGCCGAAAGACGACGTGGCATGGACTCGACTAATGTCTGAAGGCATGTAGGAGGCAATTCACACCATGAATCCTTCAGGGCAGTCCACAAATCCAATCTGCGCCAATTTGAGAAAGGGTTGCACGTCTGTCACGTTTAATGATTCTCGTCAGTCGTCGTTTGTGCCGTTCTTTCACGATGTTTTTCCGGCCGCATCGATGTCGTAGATGTGATGTTTTACCGGATTCCCGATATTTACGGTACACCCGTGAAATGGTCGTACGCGAGCATACAAATGTTATCGCTACCTCGGAGATGTTATGTCCCATCTCTCGTGCGCCGACTATAACACCACGTTCAAACTCACTTAAATATTGATAACATGCCATTGTAGCAGCATTAACCGATCTAGCTGCCGACCGCATCGCGTTACTCTGATTGGTTCCATGCATCTGTTATTTGCATTCGCACGCCTATTCTAATTTTTTTTTTTTTTGCTCTTCAGTGCATATCTGGAGGAACTGAAAAAAACTTCCTGTCTTGTAACTACGTTCAAGGTCAAACTTGTTTTCGGACGAATTTATGGTCATGGTAACACTGGCCACCAGCATCTTCATCCTTCCGGAAGTGGAAGGGACTTTTAAGCCCGCGTGTGTACGTTCGTATCTCCACGAATTGCTCTAAAACAAGTGGGTGTGATCACTCAGTCAGTTTCTTCTTACGTGGTGATTTAACCCTGTTGAGTAGGCGATATTTGAGGTGAAGTTGCATGTGTATATTCTCTGGGGACGACTGATATAAAGTATGTTTCTAAGCGAACCAAGCCAATGCGTAAACAAATGTAGCTACAAAAATATTTTTAACCCAAAGGAAGTTGTCGATATTATTAATCACCCTTCTCTTCTGTACACATGGATGCAAGTAATCTGATGACTTACTAAAATACTTACAAACTATGATTACACGTGTTATAAAAATATCTAAGCGAAAGGAATTTTCCCACCTGACTTAATGCTAAACGATTGCTTCTTTTCTGAGATATGATGTAAGACTAATTCAAAAATATTTTATAGGAGTACATACCTTTCAACGTTGGCGGAAATTAAAGCTATTACTTCGTGAATTAAGTGTACACAGTACATACTTCAGCACAAGTTTCATTTACGTCTGTTTATCGGCACTAGCTGTTTATTACATAATACTACTAGAAAACCCCGCTATTAAAAACAAAACATTGCTTTATAATATTTTATATATCGTTTCTCAGTAGGGTTCGCAGTATAAATTGGTAGGAATTGGGATGAGAAGTCAGGTGCAATTTTTTCAAAATTACACACTAAAGAAGTGACTAATTAGTGGATTTGGTGCACAAAATAAGAACTGTTAGTGGNTAAGAAGTCAGGTGCAATTTTTTCAAAATTACACACCAAAGAAGTGACTAATTAGTGGATTTGGTGCACAAAATAAGAACTGTTAGTGTTCAAAGTAAAATTCAAGCTGATACTAATAATGTTACAAAGTGAGCAATTTGCTTGGATTCGATTGGGCAGTTCGTAAAATATGCTAACAGAATGTTTTTATCTTGCGCTATCTGATATAACAACGGAAGAAACCACGAATAAATTAGTTTAATACTCCCGCATTTACCGTCACAATGCCATGATTCCTTTTAAAAATGTATAACTTGTTAGGTATAGCACTCTAACGTAAAAACTTATATGAAAAATATATCGAAAAAAGCAACCTGAACTATTACAATTAGTAATAATTATAACTGGCTATCATTGTATGCCATATTTTACGGTAATCGGTTAAGTATTTAATTAAATGTTAATAACACCTTTATGTTTTTAGATAACGCCAACTTCCAAAATGGTGGACAAAGAAGGCATCGAACTGGGATATCTATTACTCGCAATTTGTTTTCAAAAATTCTAGTCANGGTCAAAGTAAAATTCCAGCTGATACTAATAATGTTACAAAGTGAGCAATTTGCTTGGATTCGATTGGGCAGTTCGTAAAATATGCTAACAGAATGTTTTTATCTTGCGCTATCTGATATAACAACGGAAGAAACCACGAATAAATTAGTTTAATACTCCCGCATTTACCGTCACAATGCCATGATTCCTTTTAAAAATGTATAACTTGTTAGGTATAGCACTCTAACGTAAAAACTTATATGAAAAATATATCGAAAAAAGCAACCTGAACTATTACAATTAGTAATAATTATAACTGGCTATCATTGTATGCCATATTTTACGGTAATCGGTTAAGTATTTAATTAAATGTTAATAACACCTTTATGTTTTTAGATAACGCCAACTTCCAAAATGGTGGACAAAGAAGGCATCGAACTGGGATATCTATTACTCGCAATTTGTTTTCAAAAATTCTAGTCATTCAGTAGATATTGATTAACAACCAAACATTTTTTGTTGTCCGTCATTTCGGAAATATATTCCTGATATGGGGAAAATAATTTTTGTAGCTTACCATAATACTACTTTTAAGCAAAATTCGGCGGCAAAACTGTTCAATGATTTAAGATATGCACCATATAAGCCATTTTAGGTGGTTGTTATTCTAAGTAAATTAATTAAAAATGTGCATTTATAACGATAATGTTGACATTTAGGATTGTCGACACATCACTTATGAATCAAATTGGTTTAGTGCTTCCTGATATATATAATATATCACTCAAAAATTAAAAATAGCTGTAATTTTGAAAATAAGTAATCGTCTTGGTCGTGATGCACCAAACTCGGACTCTTTGGTGAGTAATCGAGGTGTAGACATTTGGTAAAAATTAGTTAAACGGGTACCAAAAAATAATTTTTGAATGGTGCGTACGAACACACATACTTACAGATGAGAAATTTAAACTCAAAATATCATCATTCTTCGGAAATAAGACTCAAGTTCTTCGGTTACTTACAAGATTTTGAAACATGCTGAGATCATTTTAATGCCTTGTATTTAAAGATACGCAGGAATGTGAAAACAGAGAGTTTTCTACACGAATGAAACACTGGCTGAATTTTATTTAAAATTATTAGTACAATGTTTTAATACTTACAAATAAAAACTCGCCGGCCTACACATTTGTATATAATGTATAAATAGCAATAGCAACAAAGCTTCTGACGACATAAAACCTCTTTAAGTAACGAAAGTTGACTATTGACTATCTGGGGTTGTAATTTTACTTTACAGTTAATAAAGACAGTGTCAAGTGCACCTACACTTAGTTTGGAGAAATGTTATGCCCCGAGTTCTTTCATACCCTCTTATTACTAATAATTCAGATTAATAAATTACACAAACCAGCAAGATGTCAAATATACGCACATAATACATCACAATAGTTCTCACGTAAAAATAAAATTGGAAAAATTTTTAGTAGTTTTGCAGATGGTAATTTTGTCGACCAAACGGGACGAGAATAAAACGGAACGAAAATAAAATGTAGCTCCCAATTGTCCTAACTCGCATTTTGGTTTTCTTTCGGTAATTATGTTGCTAGAGAAATACATATACGTGCTTCTTACTCTAAATAAATCTAACTATTTTTCAAGGTGGGATTATGCTTTACTGGCACGAAATNACTCTAAATAAATCTAACTATTTTTCAAGGTGGGATTATGCTTTACTGGCACGAAATGAAACTACATTTGAATGCGAACCTGTGTTCTAAAAGAACTAACTTCAAGCGACTTTTACACAGCGCATAAAATTTTCTTTCCAAATGGAGGGAAAAAACACACGTACAATCTTCTGTTTTATATATATTTTCAGCAGTATGTAGACGCATTACGAAATCTTTTCAACACAGTCCAAAGGATAAGCAATGCGTACACNCAAAGAAGTGACTAATTAGTGGATTTGGTGCACAAAATAAGAACTGTTAGTGTTCAAAGTAAAATTCAAGCTGATACTAATAATGTTACAAAGTGAGCAATTTGCTTGGATTCGATTGGGCAGTTCGTAAAATATGCTAACAGAATGTTTTTATCTTGCACTATCTGATAGAACAACGGAAGAAACCACGAATAAATTAGTTTAATACTCCCGCATTTACCATCACAATGCCATGATTCCTTTTAAAAATGTATAACTTGTTAGGTATAGCACTCTAACGTAAAAACTTATATGAAAAATATATCGAAAAAAGCAACCTGAACTATTACAATTAGTAATAATTATAACTGGCTATCATTGTATGCCATATTTTACGGTAATCGGTTAAGTATTTAATTAAATGTTAATAACACCTTTATGTTTTTAGATAACGCCAACTTCCAAAATGGTGGACAAAGAAGGCATCGAACTGGGATATCTATTACTCGCAATTTGTTTTCAAAAATTCTAGTCATTCAGTAGATATTGATTAACAACCAAACATTTTTTGTTGTCCGTCATTTCGGAAATATATTCCTGATATGGGGAAAATAATTTTTGTAGCTTACCATAGTACTACTTTTAAAAAAAATTCGGCGGCAAAACTGTTCAATGAATTAAGATATGCACCATATAAGCCATTTTAGGTGGTTGTTATTCTGAGTAAGTTAATTAAAAATGTGCATTTATAACGATAATGTTGACATTTAGGATTGTCGACACATCACTTATGAATCAAATTGGTTTAGTGCTTCCTGATATATATAATATATCACTCAAAAATTAAAAATAGCTGTAATTTGAAAATAAGTAATCGTCTTGGTCGTGATGCACCAAACTCGGACTCTTTGGTGAGTAATCGAGGTGTACACATTTGGTAAAAATTAGTAAAACGGGTACCAAAAAATAATTTTTGAATGGTGCGTACGAACACACATACTTACAGATGAGAAATTTAAACTCAAAATATCATCATTCTTTGGAAATAAGACTCAAGTTCTTCGGTTACTTACAAGATTTTGAAACATGCTGAGATCATTTTAATGCCTTGTGTTTAAAGATACGCAGGAATGTGAAAACAGAGAGTTTTCTACACGAATGAAACACTGGCTGAATTTTATTTAAAGTTATTAGTACAATGTTTTAATACTTACAAATAAACACTCGCCGGCCTACACATTTGTATATAATGTATAAATAGCAATAGCAACAAAGCTTCTGACGACATAAAACCTCTTTAAGTAACGAAAGTTGACTATTGACTATCTGGGGTTGTAATTTTACTTTACAGTTAATAAAGACAGTGTCAAGTGCACCTACACTTAGTTTGGAGAAATGTTATGCCCCGAGTTCTTTCATACCCTCTTATTACTAATAATTCAGATTAATAAATTACACAAACCAGCAAGATGTCAAATATACGCACATAATACATCACAATAGTTCTCACGTAAAAAAAAAAACTGGAAAAATTTTTAGTAGTTTTGCAGATGGTAATTTTGTCGACCAAACGGGAAGAGAATAAAACGGAACGAAAATAAAAGGTAGCTCCCAATTGTCCTAACTCGCATTTTGGTTTTCTTTCGGTAATTATGTTGCTAGAGAAATACATATACGTGCTTCTTATTCTAAATAAATCTAACTANATTCTAAATAAATGTAACTATTTTTCAAGGTGGGATTATGCTTTACTGGCACGAAATGAAACTACATTTGAATGCGAACCTGTGTTCTAAAAGAACTAACTTCAAACGACTTTTACACAGCGCATAAACTTTTCTTTCCAAACGGAGGGAAAAAACACACGTACAATCTTCTGTTTTATATATTTTCAGCAGTATGTAGACGCATTACGAAATCTTTTCAACACAGTCCAAAGGATAAGCAATGCGTACACANTATATATTTTCAGCAGTATGTAGACGCATTACGAAATCTTTTCAACACAGTCCAAAGGATAAGCAATGCGTACACAGTCTCTGATGTTGAAACTAAGGAAGAGAAAAAAATATACTACCTAACTTTTTGTATGATATACGTTTTCCTTCTAAGCCAGAGAGGCATGCATAGGTGCATGGAGAAAGGTATGTGCGAGTGGCGTGTAATTTTCCCAGAGCTAACCCAGTATCCTGAAAACACGCATCGTTGCGTCAGCGGATCTAGCAAGCGCAGCGTGGTAGCGAGATATACCAACCCCCGTTTAGAGGGTGCGTATAAGTTATTATTTACTGTGCAGATTTAACAATTGTTATAAATCGAAACACTCATTAAAAACCGCATGAATGCGGTTTAAGCACTTTACAACTGCAATTTTTTCCAAAACGAAATCTGACAATCAGCAAGAATCTTGCCGGGAGTATTCATGTGGTAAACATACATGTGTCTTCCGCCAATGAGAACGTGAGAAATTATTTTGCAAGGAAATTATCCTTATATGTGACACAAATCATTTTGTAACATGAATATTATATAGCATTATCCTGAAATTCGGGTACAAACTTTCAGAGTATATTTGTCACGGNATCATTTTGTAACATGAATATTATATAGCATTATCCTGAAATTCGGGTACAAACTTTCAGAGTATATTTGTCACGGGATAGGGGTAGAAAATATTGTTCTTCCTACGACCTACACTGTAGAAAAAATGGTGCAATTTTACACTACATGTATGTGACAGCAGTGTCTCCTCTGATGTCGGCGTAAGTTTACACATATAAATGTATGTTTTTAACTCTACAGCGAAATAAATTTATCTTATATATTACTAAATTAACTTGATCATTTACAGTGTATCAGAAAATAAACTGCAACATTTATGTATTTTTTCTCCAAAGCATGTAAATTTACAGAGACATCGCATTTGAAATTTCACCACTATGTATGTCTCTTTTATTCACTTACAAAAAAGTAAAATCGCAGATTCACTGTGATTGTAATTAGACAATTCCTCTACATTTTTCACCGGTTTACTAAGCAATTTCACAGTCGGTATATGTTCTTTTACAACTGCGCCATGTTAATTGGCATACTTTTAATGCGTGTGTTTACAATTTTCATGTAATTTTACCTCGTTTTTTAAATTGGTAGTTTAACAAAGGTATAAAAAGTTATCTTTAAAAGATAGATAACATTTGACTTTAATTATAGAATACTTAGTTATATGCAAAAGAGGACATATCCCAACAGTGGGAGATAAGTATTCCTTTTGAACACACACAAGGAGTTCGAAGCAGTTCAACTCCCGACTACTAGATCACATGTTGTAATAAATACATGTAGTTACATTTGAATTCCTTGGAACATCAGTGTAAAATTACAAATACACTACTGGTTCTAGCAAATTTCTCATAAAAATGACCGAAAATGTTATGTATAAATATACACTCACAGATACTCCAGAATTTAATGTAATTTTACATACACACACACACACTTGAATATTAGAAATTAAAATTAGTTGTTTGCAAAATTTCAGAAACTAAGTAATATGAAATTGCCATTCGTGAATAATGCTCTATCAGTCTACTTTTGAATTAATCCTTTGAAAAAGTACCCCATGTATTCCGTGTTTGGTTGTTTTCTTGTGTACTTGTTTTGGCATAAAGAAACATAAAAAAAGCTTATTCTTAGTTACATTCGCATTTCATTTATATTTGTTTATAAATTTGCATTCTTCATTTATAATTAGTGTACATTTTAACAGTGAGAATAGGTGCGTTGATAAAGCCTAGCAAGAAATAGTTATTTCGCAAAATATCATTACACCGAGCGCGCACGAATGCGGTGCGTTGCCCTTTAAGTGTAATTTCCTAGGCTTAGTTATGCTTGATTTGCATGAGGTGGAGGAATATTTTGAAAGTAGGTCTTTAGCAGGGTTTCAGAAATTTTGGAAGAAACCGTAAATGTACTATAATCTAATCTGATATATGCCATATGTGAATACTTGGCGATTGATAGCATCGCCCGCCATTTGGAAATTAGGGGCTGTCATGTTATAAACCGATAGAAGTGGTGCATATCGATTTTTATGCACGCTTACATTATTCACGAATTTGTTGCTTTAATTTTACGTAGTTTATGGCATTCGTCGTCTGTGAACATTTGACGGGTGATTAATTCACCTGTCATCAGGAAAATAGACAGTGCAATGGTTACTAACCAGTAAATATGTTGTATTCCATTCACGGTTACTTCCGACTTTTCAGAAGCCCTGGCAAAGTTCTAGTTCCAGAATATACTTCCGACCCGTGAAAACAAAGCTTAGCCGAGTCTAGGAAAGATCACCAAAGGGATAATGCACCTCATTCGGGCTGTTACGGTGTGGTCAGGCCTTAGCTGAACGGCTGGCCTGATCACACCTTCAAACATAAACGAGCGGGATTGCAACGCCACCATTTGGTCGTCGACAGTTGCAGAAATCCCCTCCACCGGTCACTGAGCGCGGCCGCNTTCCGACTTTTCAGAAGCCCTGGCAAAGTTCTAGTTCCAGAATATACTTCCGACCCGTGAAAACAAAGCTTAGCCGAGTCTAGGAAAGATCACCAAAGGGATAGTGCACCTCATTCGGGCGCACCAATGTTTTCAACATTTTGCATAGGTCTATGAACTATGTCTTACTAGGCATAAGCCACACATATATTCTCTCGCTGTCTTTATTTATAAAAATTGTAAGTAAAGTCATATATTTCATAGATAAAATATAAGTAAAAGATAAATATAACCAAATATAGGGTATTCTTATGTTGACACAAGTATAAAACGCTCGTGATAAATCTCATATTTAGGAAGCAATCAAACACGTTAAACACGGCATAATTTTTTTAATGTTTGGTTCAAAAACTGTGAAGAAACCGCGAATAGACCGTTTTGACGTAATAAAATAATAGCGTGTACAATAAAGGAATACCAATCAGTCTAATACTGTTAACGAATTTGTTGTTTCACCTCACGTAGTTTCTGACAATTTGCAAATAACTACTAATTCTCATTTTAAATATTTTATCTCCCTTAATACCCACGCTTAGTAATAGGATGTATTAGGTTTTGTACCTCATTCTCCATAACGAATTAGCTCATAAAATGTTATCATAGAGTTCAGAATAGGCCTACACGTAAATAATTAATATTTCATAAAAAATATTAGACCATTTTAATTATTAGCTTCTTACACATATACATTTCAATATAAGAGTGGATATTAGCCAGTATTTACATAAAATATAAATATAGATAAAACTCTAACAAAATTTACAGTTTGGATTATTACAACTTCCTAATATATAAATATCTGATACGCAAAATTGTGGCTTTCAGTGAGTTTCTGAAATAATATTTATACAACTATAGTAGAATGAAAATTACAGATCTGGCACATGGTGTGATGGATTGGATTAAGGATTGAGGTCACTTATTCCTGCAAACAACCAAATAGTTAATCAAATTCGCCATTTCTTTTCATGTTTGAAACAGTTTTCTTCTTCCGCGTTCCACACAAAATGTATTATTTTTCTTTTCAACTGATTTAATAGTTCTGTAAGATCAGACAAATTTGAAATACATTTACTATATAAGGCAACCATTCCTAAAAATCTTTTAAGACATCTTAAATTTCTGGGTTGTGGAAAATTAACAACATATTTTATTGTCTCATGATAAGTGCGTAAATCACCCTCCGAAATAATAAACCCTAGATATTGAACATGTTGTTGTGCCCAAATAATTTTTTTTGGGTTCACCGTCAGACTAGTCTCGTTAAATTGTCTAACAATGTCCGCAAATGTTTAAGGTGTTCCTCCAACGTGTGACTATACACGCGCACGTCATCATTGTATGTAAAGACGAAATCATACAAATATCTTCCTAACACGTGATTCAACACTCGGGACTTACGTTGGAACCCTTAATTCACCCCCAACGGCAAACGCGTCCACTGATACAACCCCCCAAGGAGTACAAAACTCAAACGGCGCTTAAACTTTCCGGATTTAACCCATATTGTAGAAAAGCAGAAATCAGATCCAATATGGTGAAATATCTAGCTCATTGTAAGTGTTGGAAAACATTTTTCATAACTCGAACTTGATATGAATCAACGTACAATTTTTTTATTTATCTTTCTATAANCGTACAATTTTTTTATTTACCTTTCTATAAACACATATTAAACTGATATTGACCTGGTGTTTTTTTCGGTATCAAAAAAGACGGAGTTGCATACAGACTAGTGGTTTCCTCTACAACTGCCTCTTCATTTAACTCTTTGATTAAGCTCTTAAATATTTGCATTTTGGGAGCAGACACACGGTGTGGTACGCACACTACACGCTCGCTATCTTTTAATTTCAAAACAGAATCTCTTTACAATGCCCTGCATTTGACGTAACCACATCACTANTAGCTCATTGTAAGTGTTGGAAAACATTTTTCATAACTCGAACTTGATATGAATCAACGTACAATTTTTTTATTTATCTTTCTATAATAACATATTAAACTGATATTGACCTGGTGTTTTTTTCGGTATCAAGAAAGACGGACTTGCATACAGACTAGCGGTTTCCTCCACAACTCCCTCTTCATTTAACTCTTTGATTAAGCTCTTAAATATTTGCATTTTGGGAGCAGACACACGGTGTGGTACGCACAATACACGCTCGCTATCTTTTAATTTCAAAACAGAATCTCTTTACAATGCCCTGCATTTGACGTAACCACATCACTATATTCTGTTTTTCAACTGGCCTAATGCCTGTACTATTTNATATTCTGTTTTTCAACTGGCCTAATGCCTGTACTATTTTTTCAGAAGTTGTAACAACTGAATTTTTCGACATCGCGAAGGCTTGAATTGTAACTCTATAACAGTTTCAGGGTAAAAAGTAAATTTCAACACTTTTCTTGCTACGTCAAAATATGCGTGGGTGCTGCCCAAAAATCAATCCCCAATATAAGGTCATGTGATAAATTTTCAAAAAAANCTACGTCAAAATATGCGTGGGTGCTGCCCAAAAATCAATCCCCAATATAAGGTCATGTGATAAATTTTCAAAAAAAACTAAAAGGCACTTTCCATGAAACCTGCACAACTTGAGTTTTTACCACGGCCACAACATATGCATGATTNAAAAAAAACTAAAAGGCACTTTCCATGAAACCTGCACAACTTGAGTTTTTACCACGGCCACAACATATGCATGATTTTATTATAAATATCATGTTTTATGAGAGACGCAGAAGCACACGAATCTACACTGAAGAGCCAAAAAAACTGGTACACCTACCTAATATCGTGTAGGGCCCCCGCGAACACGCAAAAATGCCGCGAGACGACGTGGCATGGACTCGAATAATGTCTGAAGGTATGCAGCAGGCAATTCACACCATTTATTCTGCAGGGCAGTCCACAAAACCATACGAGCGTGAGACGGTGGAGATCTCTTCTGAACAGCACGTTGCAAGATATCCTAGATATGCTCAATATTGTTCATGTCTGGTCATTTAGGTTGCCAATGGAAGTGTTTAAAGTCAGAAGAGTGTTCCTAGAGCNATGCTCAATATTGTTCATGTCTGGTCATTTAGGTTGCCAATGGAAGTGTTTAAAGTCAGAAGAGTGTTCCTAGAGCCACTCGGTTGCAACTCTCGCCGTGTGGGGTGTCGCATTGTCCTGCTGGAATTGTACACGTCCGTCGGAATGCACAATGGACATGATTGGGTACAGGTGAATGGACAGGATGCTTACGTATCTGCCACCTGTCACAGTCGTATCTAGACGTATCAGGGGTCCCATTTCACGCCAACTTCACACGCGTAATACCATGACAGAGCCTCCACCAGCTTGAACAGTCACCTGTTGACATGTAGGGTCTATGGATTCATGAGGATTTCTCCATTTCGTCCATCCGCCCGATACAATTGGAAACGAGACTCGTCAGACCAGGCAACGTGTTTCCAGTCATCAAAAGTCCAATGGCGGTGTTGGCGGGCCCAGATGAGGCGTAAAGCTTTGAGTCGTGCAGTCAACAGCGGTACACGAGTAAGCCTTCGGCTCCGAAAGCCCATATCAATGATGGTCCGTTGAATAGGTCACACGTTGGACCTTGTTGATGCCCCAGCATTGAAACCTGAACCAATTTTAGAAAAAGTTGCACGTCTGTCACTTTTAATGATTCTCGTCGGTCATCGTTTGTCCCGTTCGTTCACGATCTTTTTCCGACCGCAGCGATGTCGAAGATTTGATGTTTTACCGGATTACCGATATTCACGGTACACTCATGAAATGATCGTACGCGAAAATACAAATGTTATCGCTACCTCAGAGATGCTATGTCCCATCTCTCGTGCACCGACTATAACACCACGTTCAAACTCACTTAAATCTTTATAACCTGGTATTGTAGCAGCAGTAACCGATCCAGCAACTTTTCCAGACGCTTGTTGTCTTATAAAGGCGCTGCCGACCGCATCGCGTTACTCTGATTGGTTCCCTACCTCTGTTATTTGCATACGCACGCCTATACCAGTTATTTTGGCTCTCCAGTGTACCAATGCGGACATAGTTAACTTCGNTCTGTTATTTGCATACGCACGCCTATACCAGTTATTTTGGCTCTCCAGTGTACCAATGCGGACATAGTTAACTTCGTAATTATTAGTGGAACATACAAGAAAACATTCATATTACACAAATTAGTGTTCGAGACTGAACCTTATCCCACAGGTTTTCCTCGCAACGGAAATTTTAATTACAGGCGACCAGGATTTAGCGCAACGGTAACAAATTTGCCATTTTCACCGGTCTTTGACCATCGGATATTGGTGTTACGCCTGACTGGTCCGTGTTTCCTGGCGGTACTGCTTTCCCGTCACTTTCGGCTCTTTTTATAAAATCAGTTTTCCGTTGTGTGATTTACCCGAAAACAAATTTGACATTTCTGTTTCGGCTTAATCTGCACGGAATTTCCTTCTCCATTTTGGGTTTTATAAAAACGTTTTGCCATCGGATGGTTTCACCGAAAACAAATTTGACACTGCGTTTTAGGTGTTACTTCCTTGTCCGCTTCTTGCTTACAATCGCCAACGGTTAATTCTCCTTGAATTTCCAAGGCTAACAACTCGTGCAATGTTTGTGGCTTTGTAGTAAATGTAAAGAACTTACTATTTTCGGGCAACAAGTTAAAAAACATAATTTATAAAAAATTTACTTGCGCACATGGGAAACCCAAAACTTCTACCCGTTTAAATGTTTAATTTACAAAATGTTTCACTGATTCTCCAGGAAGCTAAAACATTTCTAAAACTTTCATGCGCTGGTGTGAAATGGCTACTGGAGTACCTGTTTGCCGCAAAATAACCTCCCGAAATTCGCGAAAGGACAAACGCTTATTGATAACTTGCCTTACCACACACTGCAAGAATTCGGGTAAATTAAAAATTATGGCAGCATGGAATACTGATATTGCCCGGATATTTAGTAAAATTACTTTTGCCCATTTAAACGACCAATTTTGCTACCGCGCCCAAATTTAAACTACCCACTACCTCGAATCCATCGCTNTACTTTTGCCCATTTAAACGACCAATTTTGCTACCGCGCCCAAATTTAAACTACCCACTACCTCGAATCCATCGCTCAGATTATTTGGGAGATATTTCCGATTTTAAAAAAAGCCGATTGGATTGAACCTTTTCTCTAGTCGACCAGAAACTNCAGATTATTTGGGAGATATTTCCGATTTTAAAAAAAGCCGATTGGATTGAACCTTTTCTCTAGTCGACCAGAAACTGCTCCTTTCCTCACCAGCTCACGCACCAGGTGGAGCAAGACTTCGGTTACGTCCTCCGGCTTGTAGTCACACCCGCATCGGTGATCACTTTCTGCAGCGATTATTTTCCTAAAGTTTGGACCCTGGCAGTACGAACGGCTCCTGTAGAAGTCATTTTGCAAATCAGTTTGATGCAACCAAACTCGGTTCGCTCTCTTTACCACTATAGCAACCCAAACAAATTTTCAATGAGTTAAAAAAGGCTCAAATAGTTTACTCCTTTCAACTGACAGCACCGACGAAGCAGAATGGCGTAGTTTTTCTATTTACATGTGACGGTTTCTGCCGACACATGTAAATAGGTCTCCGTCTCTGTTTCCTCAGGAAGAAGTTTGATTTTCAAGGATAAGGGACCACCTTTAGTGTACCATCAAAGGGTATCATAAAGCTTAGTCTCGGTTTGCACAGTAAAATAAAGTTAGTGACAAGAATATATTTGCTCTTTTTCTTAAGTACAAAAATATCCATTCCCAAATATGGGATTACAAAATCCATTTAAATATTAACTAAAATCTTACGACATTTAGTTTCCCCACAAAACCCTTCCAATTTATATTTAAATGTTGTTTTATACAAACTGATTAAAATATAAAGGCTACATATCTTTTATAAATTTTATAAATTCCCACATGGGAAAATTTGGGAGCGATCCCCGCCGGGAATCAAACACAGCTCGTCTATGTGGGAGGCGAGTTTTCTAACTAGTATGCCGCCGCGGCCCCTGTATTTTCACCCATCATTTTTCAACACAGTGTCCCTATGTGACACGACTCCCTAGGCTAACCTAGGGTAGTGGGTGAAATCTTGTTTTTATCGTTTCAATTGTCTCAATCTAACAGAAAGCAAGATATAACACTAGTCGAATGACTGTTTTTTTCTTTCAGTTGAAACAGTTCTGGGATTATCTGTGGACAAGTGGTTCTGTTTTACACGCACATGCACAGTAATCATGACCTCAGGTGCTTGTAATTGTACGGTGCACCATCCAATTCCGCTAGCATTCGTAAAAAAACATGCAGACGTGCCGCTCTAACAGGGCAGTGTGCTCTAACATACTTCTCGTGAAACTCATCGAGCTCTCCAGTGCGTTCGTGGAATTTCCGGGCCAGCTCGATCACTGGATCTCTCCCGATATGGTATGTCTGGGATGAGACTAGAATATCGTCTGACCTGTTCTTCGACAATGGCAACAACCCTTGGTAAGGATGAGCATGCATTGCTCGTTGTGAAACGTTTTTTGACATGATTACGTCTTTGAAATTAGACCAGCACATGGAGTACTAGAACGGTAGGTAGGTAGATGGGGCTTGTCGTCTTGTTGACATCGATGTCATAAGAGTTTGAAGAAACTGCTCAGAGAAGCAGGAACGGGGAAAGAATCGGCCATGACCTGTTGTAAGGAACCATCCGAGCATTCGCCTGAAGTGATATCGGGAAACCACGGAAAACTGAAATCAGAATGCCCAGAACTGGATTCGAACCCAGGTCCTCCTGAATGCGCGTCCAAAATTTAACAACTGCGCCGCCACGCTTGGCGGGGTACGAGAGCGGAAACGATGTTAAGGTGTCTGACTGGATAACCCTGTAAACGTTTACAAGGTTGTCCAGTCAGAAACCTTAACTTAGTGGCCATTAACACGAGTTAAATAAATGTCATACCGTCCGATCAGGTATATGAGTACGGCGCGAGAATGGCCGTGAGTTGGCACTACGCATGCGTGAAGCGCAGTTGGGGGCCCTCGACGCTCGCGGCCATTTTGTTCTGGGGCGAAATTTCCGGGCAGAGTATCTCGTGACTGCGGTGTGCTAGCGCGCTGGATTTGACGCCAAAAAGATATATTGAACTAAACTACACAATTTCGTTACTTTCGCTTCATTTTTATAAACCAACTAAAATATGATCCGGCACGCAGACATATTCATGTTAAAGCCACGGGTGACACCCCAACACAGCAACGCACCGACATTTTTTGGTTGTTTTCGAGACGACCTGCAGTCTTATTTGTACACGACAATTCCTTTGCGGGAATGATTTTGTACTGTACACTCTCTAAAATATGAGAGTATAATTAAAATTTCCACATAATGAGACAAGCGTTTCGCTTTTTTCTCATTTCCTGAAACTGTATTTTCCTTAAAGTTATTTTATAAAAGTCAAATATTACCATCATACAGATAGAATAACTGTAATTTACTGTCACTACAAAATGTTTATGAGAAAGAGAATTTTTCTACAATTTGGAAATAAATTACCGAGGAATGTATTAAAACGTACAGACAGACGAGGTTTAAATAAACATGAAAGATAGAATTATTGTCGCTATAATTAACAGCCCTTCTAGTATGACTCGACAGCTGCGAGGGTCAGTTGGGCGGTAATTTATTACCTCCACGAGGAATCCAGGTTATAGCCCAGGTGCTTAAAGCCAATCGAACGGCACCCGCGGTGGGGGTAATACATCAACCATCGACTGCATTCTGGATCAATTGAAGTGGCACGCGAGCTTCCAACATATCGATATAACCAGCTTTTGTGGTCGCAGATGGGAGATCCTGGCTGTGTGGAATGTCTCACCAGCGATTGTCGTTACTCGACAAGTGAATACTGTCGGTGTTAACGATCTATTTAATAAAAACATTTAAAAGATTTTCTAGCATTTATTTTGCGTTCTGCAGTAAATCCTTTGTAAACTAATTGCCAAATTTTTTTTATCACAATTTAATTGTAAAATGTTATGTTATTAGCACACTTATTTAATGAACATACACATTTAAATATGTAACTATATATGTATAAAAAATATGAAATATATATTACGTTCATCACAACATTCGTCAGCAGGTTTATAAGCACCACATTTAATGTAGGAAAACGTCCTCTAATTTTCTTTTAGTGATACAAAAACTTTAACAACTGGTTTACATAGAAGAGTCTGTAGTAATTTATATTTTAAGTTGTTTGGTTTATTATTTTTCAACTGGTTTAACTGTCAGCTATAGATAGAGTTTCATTTATTATTACATTTTAACGGATATTTTTTATGTCACTTTATGTTTACTGTGTTGGTGTAGATCGAGATATATTAGGTTCTCGGTCATTATGTGTGTACGACAGACACGTACCATTTGCATGTCATGGAAACGACTTAATAGGCTCGATTCCCCATTATTTTTAGTTTCAAGTGTCATTGCTTACAGTCACATTTAAAGCCTAATAACGCACAGAAGAAAAGCTGATGCAGGTTATAACATTATATATATATATGTAGGTGTTTGGGTCCTGGACGAATTATACGGTATTTGTGTGTCGGTTATTGCTATGTGCGTGCACCTCTTTCGTTTGTATCACATAAGAAAGTCAGATATAAATTTTACTAATATTGTGCTTTGGTAAGACGAAATATTTAACAGCTCATGTAACCTGCTCATTTCTTCATAATAAATAATTCTCAAATCATTACACATGAAATAATATTCACGAGTTTATCAAAAACATAGTTTAGCTAAGAAATGAAAATTCAAACTATTTTAGCTAATAATTTAGGTTTACATTTTTTAAAGATGATACTTACAAAATTAACGACACAAATTTAAGAAAAGAGAATTTTAATACCAAACATTTATGCACTTTTCGCTTGGACAGTTATGTGCTTATTCTTCCCTTTTATACAACACCAAGTTGGAATTCTCCTGGAAAACAGAATGTCTAAACAAAAGGCAGGGAGAGGAAAAGTGTTTCAAAAACATCAAATCAGCTGCTGTGAGAGCATATGAGTCATAGGGAATTTAAGTAACCACATTTTAAGCAAATACTAAAGTCACTGATTCCAAAGCATAACAATTGACTGGGAACTAAAGTAATTTCCTTCGCTTGCAGAACATTTCTCCAAGTCAAAATTAGTTCATATATGTTTTTTTTACCTTTTTCCTATTAATATACATAGTCACAATTTTACAGTCTCTTATTTGAGAAAAAAAATTATATTATAAAAACGTTTTAACCGATCCTGAAAATTTATACCTTCGGAATGAGTGATCGTGAATTTACTTGCCGTCAATGTATTTCTCAAGTGTAACTTAGGTATTTGATACAAATAAATATTTACCTAAAAACAACTGTTAAAACACTGTTCCTATAGAAGCCGAAACATAAAGAATTAAATAACACAAACTTCGGCAAAAAATGTTTGAAAAACCGTTGTATAATACTCGTTAAACAAAATTACTGACATTGTACCCTTGCCATTACTGCATAAAAAGTTAATGTGTGTGGTGTATATATATACTTAAACTGTTGCTTACATAGTATAGACTCGGCTGTACCTGTTCTAACATTCTCGGCCTTTGTGAACACAGACACAGAAGGGAAGGGTACGGAGGGGCAGGCATCGAGGAGAGAGTCGAAACAAAGTGAACGCCTTAGCACACCCTTCATAGCACGGGATAACCAGAGGGCTGAATTTAGAAAGAAAACTGAGCTCAGTCGAAACGAAAAATTATCTCCAATATCCGTTTAAGATCTGACAAAACTGATTCGCGTTCTTCGTAATGTATGTGATGTTTGACTAAATTTAATTTTTTTCACGAAACCACCACTTTGTATAAAATACGAAATTTTGTGTTACTTGATAGTAAAGTAAGTTTTTTATTACAAATAATTCAAAAGTAATGTGCTAGCACTTCAAATCACTTATTCTAGTAATAAGAGTGCTAACCTCACACTGAGAAATTTTTTTGTCGAATCATGCAAAATCTGTGTGGGGCAACCGAATTAGTTTTGTTGTTGAGACCAGGTTATTGTGTGGTTCTTTTCAGGTTACCCCCCCCCCCTCTCCCAAAAAATTTGTTTGGTGCAACTAAATATCTGTTTGACTCTACGTACCTTAAACCGTTCTGGTTAGTATATAAAACTAGAATCCCAATCTAGATCACTCACGACCGAGCAACGCACTTCAGCAGACTTATCTGAAGTGACGACAGGGTGGGTTCCGCATGTATTTAAATACATTTCTGCAAATGCTGGATAGCGCGCGCAAATAAATATTTGGAGTTTCGCAGGTTTACTTTTCAGTTTCCTGCTGTGCATTTTTACTATGGCGTTTACACGATTATTAAGCAAAATAAATTCACTAATAAACACTGTTACTGTCCTAATTGTCCCAAAAGTATTCATACAAACCCTCGAGCTTATTTTCAAACGAAGGCAACGAGTGGCCAAACAAATGTGTACAGTCGATTCAACTGCGTATTTTGTTGACAGTATAATTTATTTTGCCACAAAACAGTGGTTTTATTTATTCAAGCGTGTATTTTGTTACATGTTCAACAGTGATTTTGCTGTTTTTTTTTCTTTAAGTTTTCTTTGTTCCAACAACATATTTTGTTGAATTGTTGAAGCTATGAAATATATTTTTGGCCCTATAAAATTTTTATATATTTTAGGCTGTTCTCTCACGGCAGTCTAAGCTACGTGGCTATCCGACGTTGGGACCATAAGACAAAAAATTCGGTATGGCAATTTTCGCCTTATGAGTTTTTTTTTCAAATTTGACCCACCCATTGCTAATACGACTATCAAAGTCACATGGAAAACAGTGATAACCGTGTATNTTTTTTTTTCAAATTTGACCCACCCATTGCTAATACGACTATCAAAGTCACATGGAAAACAGTGATAACCGTGTATGTTTACATCTGAATTTTCAACAGACACATCCTTTCATAAGAATGTAATAATTTCACTAACTTACATTCAAGTGTACTCTAACCTTAAATCATACCCATCTTGTCTTCAATAGTACCATAGGCAGAAAAGCAGTTCAATGTCGGATCACAAAGACAGCGCAGAACCCGCGAGCACTCTACCAGTATTCCCTCTACGATTGGGATACGGGGATTGTTAAGGCGCAGTTGGAGTGCTTACTCTACCGCGTATCGCCTCAAACGTGCAAATACGCCAGCAATCACTGCGTTAACTGAACCTTGACCAGTCCGTAAACAAGACGTGGAATCACTATTCTCTGCAGGTTCACGCCTGANATCACTGCGTTAACTGAACCTTGACCAGTCCGTAAACAAGACGTGGAATCACTATTCTCTGCAGGTTCACGCCTGATGTTCTCTGTTCCGAGCTAATCAAGCAGAATTGCGGGCAGCTGCCAATGAGGTGCACCACACAGTGCTCAGTACACACTCTACCTGGAAATGTTCGTCTCAGTGCGCTGTAAAAAAAACATCAGTAAACTTCGTTAACTTTTATGTAGGTTTTAAACCCATTCAACTAATCGAACATTTACCATACATCAACCTACAGATGAAAGAATGCTTACACAAAAAATTCAGGAACTTCGTAACGCATTTGACACCTCCCTTAATAAGTTCTGGAAAGTTGCTGTGCATGCATATAAAAAAAATCAGAACTATTTGTGATTTCTCAACGCTCTGATATGTACAATGATGCAGTGAATTAGAGAAAACGTTTCTTTGAATGTAACTGCTCACACTCTCACTACCCACTACGTAATATCCCGCTTAGTTTAGTTACACACACTGACTGCGAATGTGTTTACAGCTTCGTATTGCAATATGTGCGTTCGCCGCTTGTTACGCGGAACTTGCTCTGGACCGAAACGTGATATCTACTGTTTGAATGCCGGTGTGACCTCTATGGCCCGCCTGGGAGCTGCGTTTCACCAATCACCTTTAATTCTACAAGGCGAGTGTCATTCTGCGGTGTATCTTTTACATCGTGGAACGACATGTCAGGATCTTCAGAATAAAATACTAGCGCACATCAAAGGCTGTACAGATTGTTGAGACTTTAGATATAAATTACTTCTTATTACAAGTTCAATTAATTAATTTATCTTTAATAACTTTAATTTTTAATTAGTATTTAATCATAATTAATTGTAAGCTTATATACTTTTTATTCTTGTCAATTATAATAATATTTCCAATGCAATTAGCTATAATATCTTTATATTTCAGAAAGTTATAAATTACTATTTTTTTTCTAGTCATTTATATCACTAGACAAAATAAATTACTTGCTCAGTACGTTTTTAATGTATTAAGTAAATTGCTTACAGTTTAGTTTTTAAATTTTTTATATGTAAAAAGATTTTTTAATTTGTTCGGGGCATCAAATATGTAATGTTTAACCACTCAATCGCTTATTTTTTCTTTATAAGTAAGAAAATTATGTCAGTAATCACGAGGTATGACTATTACGTGAGATACAAATGTGCACACAGAACGATGTCTTATGTAATACGATTCATTGCTTTCTACTTTTGTCAGTTAAAGTTGCATTATGTCAACTCGTCTTTGATTATTATTCTTGAGGTGCAATATTACCCTTTCACAGAATCATGCGCATTTAGTTGTTAAGAGGGAAGTCGCATTCTCATCACAAATGATCGATATGTGCCTAGCATGTGTGCAATGGATAATAGGAAATGTTCTGATTTACAGGGAAAATATTAAATATTGCTTCCACAATGTTGTTTACAAAATATGTATGCGTTAAGGAAGAACGCAGATAATTTCTCTGAATTGGTTTAACTGCTCTGGATACTAAACCTACAAATAAAAATGAATATGTTTTAATATTCCTTATCAGTTTTACATTTAATCAACGAGTATTGTACGGTTATTATTTCCAGAGTAACGCTATAGCCTATGTGCATTTTAACACCTATAAGGTAAATACCCACCAAACAAAATAATCACAGAAAAATAATTTTTTCCAACAAAAAGTAAAAAAATAAATTAAACATTCGGGAATCTATGAATTAACAATAAATTAAATTATTGCCAACGCCTAAGTAGGGTCATTATTAAAATAATTTATAACATCCGAAGAAAATACTCGATTATATTTACGGTTTTCAATTATGAACTAACCTCTTCCGAGATCGTAAAGAATATATTAAATATTTGTATTTAAAAAAATATATTTTATGTTCCATCCGGTTATAATAACTTTGCTTCCATTAACACAGAGCAACTTTTATCAATGTAAATCTTAAACGAATATAAATTTACAGCATTTCCGATCTAGATTTGTTTAGTGTCTGTGCGTGACAAATAATAACACACATAAGTTATTTTCTGAATTATTGCTGGCTTGCATCACACCTGCAATGCGGATGTCGGTTGAGAAAAAAACCTCCAAGGCTAACGGAGGAAAACGAAACCACCTCTCAGATATCTATCTTCCAGATAGGTTTCTGGAACACACAGCGTGCAGAAGCCAACAGCAAGATGCAAATTAGGATGAAGGGAAAAAGTACTTTCAGATAAATGCGATGAGCATATATAAGACGTGGTGTCACACTCAGTACCTATGAGGAATGACGAATGCCATCTAAGATGCTTCGTAGATGATTAATTGCACGTAAGCTCCNAACAAAAAAAAAAAAAAAAAAAAAAGGGGGGGGCAGATCTTGAGACGGAATATCTTCGATAATTCATGAGCAGAATTATTCGTTTACTAACCTGGAAAAGGAAGCAGCATTAGTACTGACAGTGGCATTAAAACTGTGAGTTTTATGAACGGAAGCATTGTTATAAGACAGTCAATTTCTGGACGTCTTATAAACCTCTTTCTTTCGGATCACCTTGGCATACACTACGTTCCTTTTAAAGAATATTTAGTCTTACTCCTCAAGTAAAAATAACGGAACATTTAAAAGCCAATTTTCTGAAATTCACACCGCTGCATTTGAAGACTTTGCCGTATAATAGAAGGTACGACACCAAACACCAAATAATGCTGAGAAACGACACTCATATGTTATAGGCAGTGCAACTTATTTTATCAGTATGATAAGGATAGCTGTAACTGCAAACAAATAATTAGATTGGTGCTAGGAAGACGAGTGAAAAACACAGTAACGAACTCTATAAATGGAAATCGAACGTACCAAAATAATAACGCTGTTGAAACGAGCATATTTATGTGTATATATACACTTATATATATAGAGGGAGTGGGAGGGGTGTTATTTTGTTGTGAAGGGGACTACTTATCATCGAAAGCAAACCGTTTCCAGTTTATGATTTTCTAAGCAATACCCCGTGCCTTTTCCATTCGTAAAATGGAAAACTAAACATTTACAACAATGCTGAAGCAGAAAAAATACTTTATATCTAAGAATAAGTGTATCAATTCTCCTTAAGAATCACTTAATACTTTGAATTGTTCCTATGTTATAAAAATAATTGTCTTGTAGAACCAGCTGAAGAATTTCTTTAACGCTACCCCGCACTATATTTATTGTATATCCCTGTGTCAAACTCGCCATCTGATGTAAATTATAGCATCAAAGTTGCTTTGATAACACTTAACAACATCACAAACGCAGTAAAAAAAATATTAATAATATTAAACTGCGTGGTATCGTAGATATTGTATTAGATACACAACGATAACATAAGAGAAATTGACTCAAGCACAGTTTACTGGACTTTTATAAGTTCATTTTCAAGGCGGCATTCTGCCACAGAACTGCGGAGAGCAGAGAACAAATAATATATTGTTTCGAGCTATTATATCGGATAAGGGAGAAGGAGGGAATAGGAGGAAAGCGAAAACGAAGATAGCTGTTCTTAGCACATGGTGCAACACCCACGGCGTCTTAAGACTTCTCGCGAGAAAAAGCCAAACCGGACAAATCGCAGTTTTGGCAAATAAACACAAGAGAAATCCACCGGATATCGACAAGATGTGGGGAGGCAAGCGAAACACGCCGTACTTTAGAAAGCAGGAAGGAAGAAGTAATGTAGGGAGGGCAAAGCTTGGAAAGAGAAGCTGTAATGAACACTTTAGCGGGGCCGAAAGTCCATTTTTAAAACGGCAGTGGGAAGAAGGAACGTCTAACTTCGTCGAAAATGATCTGCAGTGCGCTAACGAGCATAAAAAAAACACAGATACGTTTACCGGTTAAAATTCTCGTGAGAAGTTCGGAATAACTGTGGCGTAGCTAGCCTGTATTACTGCCAAAATCCAAGCCACGAGCATCACCGACATAAATGAACTTTGAAAAAATAGGCGCCACAGAGTAGGAACATTTTCTGAACAAAAATGAAGCACTCATTACAACCAAAGTTAGACAAGGAATAAAAGTTAAAATAAAATTTAAATGTTGAATTAGTTTTACATGTTTTAATAAAACAACACAAACATTTTGAATATTTTAGTATACATATGTTTGAACTGCGAGGGCGCAACTTGATAAATGAGTAAAAAAATGTGTATTTCAAAGTCAGCCCGTTAAAGAAAAAAAAATGCACATACTCATGAGTTTTACATAATGCTCTCNGCCAAAATCCAAGCCACGAGCATCACCGACATAAATGAACTTTGAAAAAATAGGCGCCACAGAGTAGGAACATTTTCTGAACAAAAATGAAGCACTCATTACAACCAAAGTTAGACAAGGAATAAAAGTTAAAATAAAAGTTAAATGTTGAATTAGTTTTACATGTTTTAATAAAACAACACAAACATTTTGAATATTTTAGTCTACATATGTTTGAACTGCGAGGGCGCAACTTGATAAATGAGTAATTTTTACACATAAAGTTTCAGTCGGGCAATTAGAAAAAAAAATGCACATACTCATGAGTTTTACATAATGCTCTCGTTTTACAGTGAATAGGCAGAAATTGTTTTAATTATTTTAGCAAATATCAGGCCATCTAGGTAAAACATCCAAGTTTCTCCACATAATTGTTTATTATACAGAATACATTTTGTTATGCATCGTAAATTACCTTTTTCTTTACATTTTAATTTTATTACGATGACTGTACACTTCGCAATAACACGGAAGTAAATAATGTATAATGATACTCGTTTTATACGTCTAATTATATCAAGGGCTGTCAATAATGGTATGGACATTTATCGTGACCAGNGATTACTCTATCTTACTTCATCAAAAATAGTGAAACAATTGAAATAAATTATTTACAGGATTGCAATTTGGTGGTGTGCCGTATTTATTTCACACCTGAGTGTCGAAATACGCGCAAAGGTAGGAAGGAGAGCAGCTCATAAATTTTTGCACGTTTGATAATTCATACTTTCCAAAGTATTATCTGGTCGGGTAAACATTCTTAATACTCCATTAAAGAGCGTGAATGCTGCACAATGCACAATTATCCTGTAGTATTAGAAATAAGTGTTACGAAGAACGTATCATAACAATTCACTACTTTTTATTTACTTAAAAGTGTATTTATTTAAGCATAAAAAGAATGCGACTATTTAATTTCTTACTTTCGAACATAAACAAGAATATACTTTGCAGGCATCGGTCTTTGGACTAAATGTATTTTTTATTGGAACTTAAGGTTACTATCGTAGCCATTCCAAAATATATCAAGCGTTTGCGTATGATTCGCTGCAACAAATAATATTTTCATAAATGTTAATTTTCTTTACTCTTAAAAAGTCACTTTTTGTTCGCAGGAGTGGTTGGTGGTAGGCTTAAACATTTTACTTCGGCGGGATACTCAGAAAATTTTATCGTTAAAGTTTATTTGCAGGGATTTTCTCGTCTGCAAAAATTATTGTTTTGTTTATAATTTTAACGGAATTTTCGTTTTGGTCTGCATAGCTGCCACCAGCTCTTAAAATAACGAAACTTTGAGTATTGCTCTTTATTCCCATATTTTGTTATTTACTCTTGACTTTCGTTCACTTGCGGAAAAACTTCACGAACATCGTTCGGTAAAACTTTTACAATTGGCATTGTATTTGTTTACGTTGGACAACTCCTTTGTTGATCAGTTCACGAACAAGCTCTACAGTAAACTGAACCGCGTCATAAGAAACCTGTGGCACGTGAGATACACTTTTCACCGTCTTTTCGAATCACGAACTTCTTTCGGAAAACGGGTATGGAAAATCAATGGGCTGTCCCAGCTCGTCTTTGCATGCGTATGTCTAAGTTCCTCTCGAAAAATTTTGAATTGACATACCGTACGAGATCCAAATTTTTTAATCTTAATCTCATGATACGGAATACTACATCCGAAAAGCTTTTGTTTTCGTGAAAAAAATATCAATGTGTTATCACCATTGTTTGTGATTAGGAATATTTGAATAACTCGTACTACAAAAAAATTACACCGAATTATAAAATTTTAGTTCCACTTTTAAAGTGAAATTATGATCTTTTAAGTCTGAAATTGTAACGACGCTATTCAGAACAAATAATTTCTTTGGTAGGCGAAATATGCTTAAAATTTCTCTCTTTGTTCGATGCAGTAGCAGCCTGGAAGGTATAGTGTATGGAATCACATAATATATCTGCAAAAACACGATACTTATGTGACACTGCTAAGAAGTTAATAGATATTGTTAAAAAGCAATTTACTAAATACAAAAATTAAAATCCAGATACGTTGCATATAAAGTAATGCACATAATGGCGTGTCGATTTTTCGAACATAAATTTCTTTGAGTCGATTTTGTATTGTGATCCTAGTTATTTTACAAATATTTATATTAATTAAAATAATGTTGTAAAGGTACTTAAGGATCTTTTGATTCATTTATCCGTAATCCTGTTTGAGGTACAACATTTAGCTACAGTTTTCAATACCAAAATATTTATACCTAGGTACATAAATTCACTTTAGTAATTAACTTCATTTTGTTTTGTGACTTTGTGGGAAGGCATGTTTAATGTTCACGGGTAATCTCTGTCGGGGTAAAATTTTTGAATTGATTTATAGAGTTGACCGTTGGGATGATTTGTGAATGTGCTTGGACACGATGTGTGGCGCTGAATGTGTCATAATGCAGTCGATAAATTAGGCGAGACTTAACCGAACTAGTCTGGAATGCGATGCTGCGTGAAAATTGTCAGTCACAGATGGTCAGTGATACACTGTTGATTCTGGCTGTTATAGTCACAACAGGAAGAGAAAAGAAAGACACAATGGCATATTTTGACTAACTTTTTTTTTTATCCATCTAATCACTAGATATTTTTTTTACAATTATCGGTAATAATGAAAGTAAACCATTTTGATTAAGAAACAATTGAATGCATTAGAAAATTTCTACAGTTTAGATTACTCAAATGATCTTTTTTCCTTTATTTAATAGTAAATCACACAGAGTGCCTTCTTTTTACATAAACGAAGCTATCTCGCATTACAAACGTGAATCCCAATGATACATTATTTAAATATCAAATAATAAAATATGATATTACATAAGGAAATACCCACGTCCATCCATAAGACGATTAAAATATTAAAGCGAAAAATAAAAATATTATTTTCTCTCCAGTATGTCGAAATAGTCTTAAAAGAATAATTACATAAGTCTCGTGTAAGGGTTGTTTGTACACGTGGTTAGAATGTCGAGAAGATATTCCATTATTGCGCTAGATCGGTCCCGAACTTTAGCCCTATGGAATAGTATTTTTAATTTGTTAATCCATTAATACCCGTGCAGAATAATGTTTCAGTTTCTTGATCTTTGCCACTCTACTTCCAGTGCTATTTCATTAATATCTCAATTATACTGGAGTGTGCCTTAAGAGAATACAGTGTCGTAAATTCTCGTGTGTAAACAAAGCGTATTCTCGTGTTCTGAAAAAAAAATTCATAAAATATAAAGCATATTATGTGATTTAACTGAATTTTTCGAGTTTTAATGCTGCAAAATCTACATAAGCCACAAAGTATTTATGGACGTAATTAATAACATTGTTAAAAGTTAACTTTTTCGTCCACAAAAAAATTAGAAAATTTTGACTTTCCTATACGTATATAGACTTCACCCATATTATCAAAATGATCAGAATACTAATCAACATGAATTGTTATTTTCAGCTATATCAAAAAATTTAATTAAATTTCCTTTTTGTAGATGAGCCTTATATTCTTCTACACCGATATAGGGATACAACGAGTACAATGTATTAAATTGATAAAATTAAGATGAAATTTCTGATTGGTCGACTCTCTTATCGACACACAGCCCAAACCACAGGATGCAAAATAATGAAAATTTATGAATGGCTTCCCCTTAGGGTGCAGGAAACCACTAAGAAATTTTTTTCTAATTTCAAACCCTACGAGCGTGAAAAGGGGTAAATGTGTTTTGAGGACTCATTAATGCTTTATTAAGCCAATAAGACACCGCTGTGGTCTTAGCTTCAAAAGGTAGACTATACAAATATCTAAAAACAAGTTTCTGATTTTTTTGAAATCTGACCTCTAAGTGGTGGAAGGTGTTTTCGATTACTTTTAAATAGAGCATTGACGTGATATAATATTGTTATACTCTTTACTTCAAACTACTGCCTATATAAAAGCTTAAAAGTTAATTTTTAAATTGTTTTATTGATGACAGCACTTCAGAGGTCTAAAAGGGGTAAATCGTGTTTTCAAGGAATCCTTCATCTAATTTTATTGTTTTCTTCAAATTGTTGGCTATTAAAAAACCTAGAAATAATATTTCAGAATTTTTTCAAACTCTAATTCTTAAAACGAAAAATGNATGAAAAAGGTTTAAATGTGTTTTTGATTATATGCTACCTACATTCCATCGTTTTCAAGACTGTAACCTTCAGATTAACATGTTTTGTACAAACTTGCCAAACGAAACATGTATTAATACAAATGAAACATGTGTCTCACTGAAAAAAAAAATCACTTCTTTTACAGTCGCAAAAAATTTGTCAGGTCTTAGATATATTAATAAATACATTTCCAGTGAAATTCTTCGCGCTATTTTATTTTCGTTATGATCTATAAACATAATAATTACATATATATGTATATTAGCTTTTACCCGCGGCTTCGCTCGCGTGGTTATAGTAACAAACTTATAGGGAGAAATAACGTTATTTGTTAGTAGACAGACTCTGATCATAAACACAGAACAGAGCACTATTTTAGGACGCTACACTACACGATGTTGTAAGTTTTTCCATCTGGCGCTAAGATGTGGAGATTTTGGGCATTGGACACACGCGAACATGCGACATAGAGCTGGCCATGAGAGAAACACGGTTTTTCCAAGTGCACCCCCGCTACCTGTAATGTTTGCCCTTGCGCTTTGTTTATTGTAATAGCAAAACTAAGCTTGAGAGGGAATTGCGACCTTTTGAATTGGAACGGGAGGTCTGTGGGGATTATAGGGATCCGGGGGATGATTACGTTCTCGACCTTTCCTACTCCTGTCAGAATAGTTTCACCAATTATGTTCCGCCCAAGTTGTGTGACGCGAAGCCTCGTCCCGTTACATAATCGCGGTGCACCTAAATTTCATATAAGCATAACCGGAACGCCTAATTTTAATTGGAGCTTATGTGAGGGCACACCTGACAACTATAGAGAATTCAGGATTTCTAAAGGATATGAAGTGCTCTGTTCTGTGTGAAATGTAGCGGAGGCGTTTGCTTTCTACTTTTTTATACATGTCAACCAGAAATTAATGAAAAAGTTGTCTGCACCGCGCGAAGAGGTTGTAATCATTCCCCTGCAACATCATGTAATACGCATAACAATCCGTACATGAAACATTTTTGTTCGGAACAGGCTGTTTTGTTATAAGATTAATGAGTGGAATTNATACGCATAACAATCCGTACATGAAACATTTTTGTTCGGAACAGGCTGTTTTGTTATAAGATTAATGAGTGGAATTTTAAAAAAATATTATTCTTGTCCCTTGCTATAAATAAACGGATATTGCAGGGCGTCATAAAACTTATGAGTTTCGGTTACCCGTGTCATCGTATTATCATGTGCTCGCAGGATAATGTCTCGTGATGATAGCTGATCGCCTCTCACCACTGCAGCGATTTCATTAATTAAAGGTGCATTGTAGCGCCTCTCATGCTCTTCACGCGAAGTCCAACCAGCATGGATGACCACCTTAAAATCCTCTTGAGGCAGGTTCTCTTAATCGGTTTTAAATGTGTTTATCAAAATGGTGTGTTCATGCAACATTCCTTGAATTTTTAACACCGTATCTCTTTCAACTCCTTGAATAAATTGGTAGAGGTGGTTAGTTTCAATTTCTTCGTTACAAATGAAATAAACCTACAAGAATTTATGCTGTTCTTTGACAGCTGGAAAAAGCGCACCTATTATATGATAAACTTGCCCTCGAACCGTAAACATTGACGAAAATACGGGTGGTATTATCTCTCTGTCAACTCCAAAATATGTCATTTGTAAACATGAGTTGTAACTTTTGATCCTACTTAACAAGCGCAGTGATTCATCAACGTCATTTAAAAAGAGAGATTTCAGAGGCTCTTCTGTCTCACCAAGTAAAGGAAGGGAAACTTTCCCGCTGAAACAGCATATCCCTGTGGTCTCATCTTTCCATTTCAAAGCGCTACAAAACCGGCACGACTTGTCCATGAGTCGGATAACAATAAGCGTGTGATTCTTAAAATCAATTAAGGGATCGTAATGAAATGCGGCGTCATTAAATACAGACCAAGTGTTTCTTTGAAAAGCTCGTCGAAGTTCCGCTTGGAGTTCCGCGTTTGCAATTCTTCTCGCCTGTGACTGTTCAGGTGCTTGGGATGCCCTTAAAGCAGTCTGTCGTTCTGCTTGTTCTTCCAGTCGTAGTTGAGTCAGAACAGGCGTTTCGGAGGCTCTTAGTAGGGCTTGACGCTCAGCCTGTTCATCTAAATACAGCTGCGTTTGTTCACGCATTTCTGAGGTTCTCAAAGCGGCTTGACGCTCTGCCTGTTCATCTCGACGGAGTTGAGCATCAGCAGGAGTCTCTAATATCCTGAGATGTTCCTGACGTGCGGCCTGTTCTTCGAGCCTTTCCTGAATCTGAGCAGGCGATTCAGCGGCTCTCAAAGCAGCTTGTCGCTGTGATTGCTCTTGTCTTCTTAGCTCGGCATCTTCTGAAGACTCTTGCGATCAAGCAAATCTTTTTGCTTGTGCTTGAGACGATGCTCTTGAAAGACTTGATTTGCGTTTGCAAAGCATTATTTACTAAACAGACCATAAAAACTGAAGGACGAAAAAAAAAAGTAGAAAAAGTAAACAAAAACAAATACCAAATTAACAAATCCGATTCAAAATTCAAATCAGTACCAAAGGTCAATCCAGTCTAATAAATTGAACAATATTCGAATATTCCTAAATAACAAAACAAAAACGAATAGCGAATCAAAGGAAACCAAAAGCAAATACAGTCAATTAAAACTATTTGAACGCCATCTATTGTAAATTTTTAAAACTACAATTGGTATGTCGTTTAATATAGAATGATTAAATGAAATTACATGTTGAGTAAATTTTTTGAGATATTTTCTCCTGACAACAAGTAAACAATATCCCCTTTCAGGCCTCCAACTACTTCTGTGCAAGAAATTTCGTATATCTGTAACTCGGTTGTGACGTTGCATCGTTGACGTTGCAATGTTGACGTTGAATTGATGACGTTGCATTGTTATTCCGTTTGTGTAATTTTTCATTTTCCAGAAAGAATTTCTCTGAGGGAATCAGATATTTTCTCATGATGAAAAAATTGCCTATGTCACTTCCCGGCCCTCCAATTATCTCTGTGCAAAAAATCACGTCGATCCGTTGTTCCTTTGCGAAGTGAAAGGACAAACAAACAAACACTCTTTCGAATTTATAACATATATGTACATGTACACATACACATATATACATTACCGGCAAGGAAAGTATTATCGTGATTTTACGGTTAGAAAACAACTCACACGATTTTATCCCCGAAAATAGCTACTGAAGTATATGCGTAGTGGATAAAATACAAATCTGTATATGATGTAAGGAATATGCACCTCTTCCAACACCATTTACGTCTGCGTTTAGATGTTCTCCATTTATATAACTTTCAAGGATACTTTTCAAAGTATGTTAAATGTAAAAAATTATCATTTTCTCAGTAATTAAAAAAAAATAATAGTTAAGTATTTCAAAATATTGGCGATTTAAATTTTAGATTTTCCTCAGTTATAGATACTTATATTGTTATGATCTCATATATTAGTCACTATACTGTATAATATATTATAGTTTATAATTATCGTATAAATATTTACCACTCAAATTGTGCTCCTTTGGCAGATAAAAATTTATATACACAGGTGAATCGCGGTATAATACTGACACGTATGCGTGCTTTGTTTTAATGGTTATGTAAACTGTATCGTCAACAGTACTTTTGAAATTTACTTTTAAAGGAACATTCGTAATAGGTTCAAACAGCTTTAGAAATGAATTTATTACTTTAAAAGTTGTATGCTCGTTGCACTGCAGAAAGGTTTTCGAAGACGAGAATGCTTTTAATGCCATGCAAAATCGTACTAAGCGTACCAGGTAATGACAGAACTTCTCGAAAGTGCCGAGCCAATCACAGAGTTTTGTGTGTTTTTCCTTTGAGTTCCGAAGCTAAAATTGTCAAGAACTTTGCAACAGACTTGTTAAATGTTTCCGGAGCTAGATCGCCTCAAGCAATAAGAAAACTTTAAGGATTGAACTATTTTTCTAATTGGATGTTCGTTTTTGTAAAGTGTTTAATTCATGAGGGCTTCTTGGAAAACTTTGAAAAAAAAAAGATGACTTCAAGTTAAAAAACCCAGTTGGAAACGAAATAAATGCAAGAGTGAAAGGATTACCTATCCTCCAATAATGTGCGTACTCTCAAATGTGTTAGATATCATGCATTATTCATAGGAGAGGAAAAAAATAGTTTTTTTCTGAGGATTATGATTATCAGTAGTCAACAAATGTCAGCGATATGGAAGCTAATACGTTAATGACGTAGTCCTGTTAAAGTAATATGACACTATTTATGTTATTATAAATTTTTAATGCTCGTTAGCAGTAACACTTAACTGATTTAAGATAAACACACTCTCCTTATGTCCTTTCCCTATGAGTTCGCCGTGAATGAACGGTTAGACTGCTCGCCTCCCACCAAGGCTAACCGGGTTCAATGCCCGGCTGTGTCACTCCCGGATTTTCGCAAGTAGGAATCGTGCCGGACGATGGCGCTGGTCGGCGGGTTTTCTCGGGGGTCTCCCGTTTCTCCCAGCCTTTCATTCCAGAGTTGCTCCATTTTCACCTTATTTCACTCTCATCGGCTCTCCAGGCCTCGTTGTTAAGAGCCGCCAAAATCTCTCAACTACTTTCTCTATATCTCTAATTCATAACTAATGCCGTTATGTTGGCAGAAAATAATCGTTAAACTGATATTATAATTTAAAAACAATTGTGATTTATTTGACTCATATGTGGCGTCAATAGACAGATTACATTGAACTATTATATTCAAAAACATCAGTACGGGTAAAATATAAAATATATTAAAACAGCTAATTTTAGAGGCGAACAAATTAAATCAAATATTATGAATTAAGTTCTTTATCTTTTACAAAAGCTGTTGGATTTGGAATTAGCACGATCGGGCTAAATATTTACCAAAAATAATTAAATAGCATGGTTTACCCATATTCTGCATTATATCCAGCGAATTCCCNATCGGGCTAAATATTTACCAAAAATAATTAAATAGCATGGTTTACCCATATTCTGCATTATATCCAGCGAATTCCCCGAAAATGAATTATTTTAATTTTCTTTCTCAGCTTTATTAAATGTTGGGTAAAAATTAACTGTTTTATTATGCCCTGACGGTGCATTCGACAAGCCTTACCTCATCTGCTTGAGAAGCACAGAANGTAAAAATTAACTGTTTTATTATGCCCTGACGGTGCATTCGACAAGCCTTACCTCATCTGCTTGAGAAGCACAGAAAAGAGAAAGAGGGAGAGAATGATTAGAAATTTACCAGTGCACGTAGACAACAAACATAGTAAGATTTATTCTCTTCTTAAAAGCAGGCATCGATAGATACACGCCTGCAATCACAAATACAATAAAAATAAAGTAAATATAAGACTAACAAAATCAATAAAACATACTTAGTAATTTTGCTACAGAACACCAAATTTAGCTGTCATGATTTTGGCCACAGAAAATGGTCTAAAACACGTGAGGAAACAACACAATTAAGATCTAGAACCAACTAATAACGAGGCAGTCAAACAAGAAATAATAAGAAACGCCCAGGACCACACAATTACATGGGAAAAAAACCATTTAAGATGAGAGAGCACAAAATAAATTGTAAAGAAAAATCTCATTATTTTAGATGTTTTAAACTTTCGTTCTAATATATTTGCTAACTCCCTTTTACTAAGTTGTTATAAGACAGCGATTTTATAACTGCACAGCTATTCAAATATCAGGTTTTCCCACGGAAAATTTAACAATTTTAGTTTCTCGATGATGCTCTACGATCCTGGTGTCGCCACCAAGGATACTCGTCAGAGCTCTGTAATTTAGAAGCATATTATTATGCTAACGACAGTTGGGCTCACTTAAAAACCATATCTTTGCCCTGCTGGAAAATTTTTCGCGTTGGTGTTTCTGATAAAGTATAACGTTCAAATAAGTTTATTATATTCTTATACAGAAGAATTTATCCTAAGTCTCATGAAGAATACCTAGTACGTATTGTGTCAGTTTTATTTCGCAACATCTTGTTAAGGCTGATGAAGATATGGACATAAAAAATTTTTTTTTTTAGAAACATCATCACAGATCCTGCAACTTGAAAATTTATACGTAAAACAAGTTCCAAATTATTCCGAGAAAAACTAACTAATAAATGTTGGCACCGTAGGCCTTATGATGTTCAAATGATTAAAATGTAAAAAAAAAATTTTCATCTTGCTAAATTCACTGTTTATACGCAGGTGCAAACAAGAATTTTCGATCTCAGATCTAGAGACCACAAAAAGTCTATTAAAGTGCTGTATTTCCACCAGAGAGGAGAAAAAGGAACAAGCAGCCTCGTTTAACACGAGCACAATAGCCTTTTCGTAAGGGGTAAAGAATAGCCAAAGAACGTGACTGAACTACCAATCTTTCTAGGACAATAAATCCTGTAGGCGTGAGCTTCTTTGCCCTTCTCGTTACGTGAATGAATGGTGCTTGGAAAATATAAAAATTAGGATTTGTTTGTAATTGTAAGCGTTTATTATAGTCCACTGGTTTTGCCGCATCTTACGCCTGAATTTTTTTTAATTTTTCATTTATTTCTTGAAGATGACAAAAGTAGGCTTATCTAAATTCAAAAAGTACTATGACTGAATTCGCTTATTGTAATAATAATATTGTCTAAAAAGTAAATATATAAATAAATACCAATACTCTGCTAAGTTCATTCCGCAATCTTTAACTACAGTCATCATTATTAAAACATATATTTTAAGTTTTACAAGTAAAAGAGTGCTGAGTCACCTTAATCAGAGGTGTCTCTTTTTAAGCAAAATTTCCGAAGGAAATATAGGCTTATGCTATCACCTTAATATCATGCTGGAAAGTACATATATGCCCCACCCTAATAACTCCTAAACCCGACAATCTAATCTCACCAAACTAGCTACACATACTGAACTCAGTAAGGACAGAGTACTTTAATAGTTTTCAATCATCCCGGGTACTTATTTTCAAAATGGCGGCAATTTTAATATCAAAGTTAATACACTATGTTTCTAGAAAAATTGAACCAATTTTAATGAAATTTGGTACGTTCACCGTGCATAATGTAAGCATTCAAATAATGACGCAAATGTGCTATTCAAAAGAAATTTTGGAAGGTAGAGAAAATTGGAAAACTTAGCTTTCCTGTCATATTTCGCGAAAACCTTTACCGATTTTAAACAAATTTGGTACACTAAACGTGGATGATGTAAGCATTCCATTAAGAAAACTGTAATGTTATTTGTCATCCATTTTGTAAAGTAGAAAGAAATGTAATTATGAAGATTTTAAATTATATATCGTGAACAATTTAACAAATTTAAATCAAATTCGGTGCTTTGGCAGTGCGTGGAAAAGGTGCTAAATTTACAAAGTGACAGTATTATTAATCGGCAATTTTTAAGCATAGTGCAACAGGAAAAATACAGCATTTACGTTATGTCTTGGTAACCACTCAACTGATCCCTGGCAATTTTGGCATGGAAGCAATACTATTGTAGCCCATGTTTGTATAGGTTATTTATATGGCTAAGGCACTTATCTTCAAATTGGTGCAATATTAATATTTGAAGTTCATTTGCAATATTTACCATACCCTTTGACCAATTTCAACTAAACCTTTTACGCGGAAAGCATATTTTACAAGCATCACATGTGTCAATGCATAGCCTCTTTTGTCCGCCATTTGGTAGGATAGCGACATACGAAAATAAAATTTTTATTTCATATTTTGGGAAAAAATGAACCAATGGTAGGTTGTTTAAACTGAATTGCTTTAGTAGGACAGACTATTGTTTTCAAGATGGTGGCCATATAAACATTTTAGATTTTTATGCTATATCTACAAAACAATGTAACAATTTTCAATTTTACTTTGTAAGCTGGCAGTATGTATTATAATAATCAAATGCGCCAACTTTTAGCCTCTTTTTTCCACCATTTTGTTAGATAGTGCCACACGAATTAATAAAGTTTTGTCATATCTCAGGAAATAATCAATTAATATTTTCCAAACTGGGCAAAAAAACGTGGTACCACATTAGCCACGTAAATTTACATATTTGAAGTGGGCCAGACCGATATTTTCAAAACATCGACCGTGTAGACATTTTGGCACATTTTCGTATAACATGCTATATCTGCGAAACAATGTAACCAATTTGCAGTTAACTTTGAATGTTGGAAGTATCTATACAAGCATGAAATTGTCTAATAAATAAACTTACTTGTCAGCCTCTTTGGAAGCTAGCACCACATGAAAAATTAGTCTTTCGTGCCCTATGCGAGGAAAACAAGTAACTGATACACACTAAAATTATGCAACAGGTTATAATTTTGTAGTTCCTACAAATTTATACGACTTGAGGTATTCACATATTTTCAAAATAACAGGTATGTANCAGGTTATAATTTTGTAGTTCCTACAAATTTATACGACTTGAGGTATTCACATATTTTCAAAATAACAGGTATGTATATATTAAAGGTTAGTGTGCCATACGTTCCAAAAAATTCCATCGACTTTAATACGTAGCATTATCAGTGACAATCATATATAATTCAAGTACATAACAGTTTTGTTCTCCTGTAATGTAGATAGAGCCACACGAATGGACATTTTATGTCATATGTCTGGGACCAATCAACCGATTCCGGCCGAACTTTGCACACAAATAGTGCTACAGTAGGCCATGTGTTGTGTGGGGGAGAGGTCCCGATGAATCATTTGTTTTAATGTAATGACAAGAGTAGACAAAAATTTAGATAAGACGTAAATTCGTTAAACTTAGTACATTTAAGAAATTTTTTCAGTAGTAGAAGCCCATTATCTTATTTCCTTGTAATCATATCCTTTCGGGCAAGATCATTTTTTTATCTAGTCAAACGGCTACTGAAAATTAGCATCATTCAATTTTTATCGTTTCTGATTCTTAAATTGATGACAGGGGTAAAATAAATAATACAATTTGCAACGTAAAAGAAAATAAAAATATTTTTGTTTAGGATATTGGATATGCAGTTTACGCTGGCCATTCTTATGTGAAATACATTAATATTATCGTAGATGAAGGAAGTCCGTATTCTTAAGAATTTATCACATACCCCTATGCAAAGGATATACATTTATATAAATCTAATGTGTAAATCTTTATACACGTTATATTTAATGTAAATTAATAATGATATGATGAGATATTAGTATTTCAATAAAATTTTCGCTGTACCGTTTGACATCAAATATCTTTGATAACAAGGGTATATGACTATTTTATAAATGCATGTTCACTTCATTGAACATGTACTCATCTGGAAATGTACGAAGTTGAATCACTGTTTCAATACAATATTGAATTAATATTATTTACTTCACCGTTTTGTCCCCATTAGTTTTGCAGTTATCCTATTTTCTCCGAAAGCAAATAATTAACCTGTAAATACTAGTCTATCACTAAGAGACTAAACGTTCCTGAGGTTTATATTTAATATCAGGTTTTAACGCGGTATTAAATAAGTGTTGAAGCACGGGATTGAAATGGGGTAAAATTATTGAACGGGAAGGTTTCCGTAGAAACAATGGCTTGACACGTTCGGCATTTTATGCTTTCTTCTGTCAAGTACAGAACGCTATGCACAGTAAAAAAAACTATGTAATTTTACAAGAAATTATTTGGGTAATTTGTGAAAGATCTCTTCGTAGCTTCACAGCTGCAATATTGCATTTTTACAACACATTATTTTAGAAAATATAGGAAATATATCATGTATCTCAATAGCTATAACAAACTTGATGTTGAAATGCAACGTTAGTTTGAGGTTTCATGAAATTTTCTCTGATATATTTGTAGTGTTACAAAACTGTTTTTGACAAGTAGTACCTAAAGAATTCTTTGTACAAATTCAAAAAAATCCCGTTGTTACTCTGACTTCTTTCGACGTCGGACAGCGTTGCAGAGTTCACGAGGCACTTAGCCACTTCATGTCTTCTTCCCGCGACTGACACTTAGCCACTTCCTGTCTTCTTCCCGCGACTGACACTTAGCCACTTCCTGTCTTCTCCCCGCGACTGACACTTAGCCACTTCCTGTCTTCTTCCCGCGACTGACACTTAGCCACTTCATGTCTTCTTCCCGCGACTGACACTTAGCCACTTCCTGTCTTCTTCCCGCGACTGACACTTAGCAACTTCCGGTCTTCTTCGCGGTCCTATGTCCATATTTTTTGACGTATGCTTTCTGATCGAAAGTGTTACGCGTGCTTCAAATANTGTCTTCTTCGCGGTCCTATGTCCATATTTTTTGACGTATGCTTTCTGATCGAAAGTGTTACGCGTGCTTCAAATACGTTTTCATCTGGTTGCTAGGCACAGACTTAATTAAAGAACGTCATATAATAGCTTTTCCAAGCTTGTTTTTCTGTCCGCTCTGGATTGAGCTCAGCAACGCCATTTCTTCAACTTTTTACCTGTAGAAGAAACATATTTTTAGGCAAAGTAGACGGATTTTGAACAGTTCGTCGAGTGCTGTTATGAATATAAGGTGTGATTTATTTTATACAAACTTACTGGACTGAAAATAANTTTGAACAGTTCGTCGAGTGCTGTTATGAATATAAGGTGTGATTTATTTTATACAAACTTACTGGACTGAAAATAATATTAATATACGAGTGAAATACACCACCCCATAGTAACGGATGTGTTACGACCGAAATAATTTTTTCTCGACAAGAATAACATTTCTCCATTTACAACTTTTGGACTTCTATAAGAGGGATTTCTAGTGAATTAAATGATGTTCTATGTGTAATTTTAAATGCAGTCATTTGAATATTAAGAGGCACTGCTGGAGTTTTTCCAATGCAGGTGGGTATTTTTTTTTTTTTGCGAGCTCTTGAAACATAAATTTTTCCACCATACACTTTTAACATATAGTAATTTGCCTGTTTTCAGACACTATCAAACCACCAATGCGATCTTTTCACGAGTTCTGTAAACTACGTATAAGTTTTGTATTCGTATTGTTAAATGTGCTTGAACTTCCAATAGCTCTGTAAATGTCATTGATGACCGCGTTTTGGCGTCATTTTGAATGTCGGTATGCGATAATGGGCTTTTAATGAGTTTCTTTTTCAGTAAGTTGGTATGTATTCAAGAAACTAATGGAGGTATGCCTCGGGCTCTCCAAAGAAAAATTACACTTATAGATATAAATGCTTTTGTATGTATGTGATGTACGTCGGCATTTTTAACTTGGTAGTTTTTTCCAGCTGGCAATAAGTATTATTGATCGTTCGCTGCGCGCAACGGAACGAAGTAGTAGGCAACCACAGACAGATAATTTGGTTGTTACTGGAACAAGTGAATTGTTGTCTGGTTGGGAAGTAATGAAATATTCACCGGTATTACATCGACAAAGCTTTCCGTGCACTGCCATACATGTCGCCTAGCACCCGCTGTAATTTTGAAGTGTTGGGCTGGCGTCGTATGATTATGCAAATGAGGAATAAAAGCAAGAGACTGGTCTTTTCGTAATTTGTGAGTTCCTGCTGTTAGTACCGACTCGACGATGGAAATCTAGGTCATGCCGCATGTAGGTGTCGAACAATAGCAGACATGGTCTTGCCACTACAAGAGCGTAATGCAATTGTGAAAAAGGCCGATAAGGATTTAATCTTTGCCTAGAAGTTTTAGCGCAAACTTCTTTAGTCTTACTGCTCAGGACAAAGACAGAAATATTAGTCTTAGCTCTTGTAGCGAATACCCAGTCTAAATAGTGCGTTTTAAAAATATTTTAATTTGACATGTAATATTTAAAAAATCAATAAAATTGTTATTAAATTATTTAATCTCTAAAACATTCAACTGCTGTCCAGCAAAACTATGGTTATTTCAGGCCAACATATATTTGGTGATAGGAAACTGGTGAAAACTGCCTAAAATTGAGACAAAAAATATGACGTTGGAAAAAAAATTATGATGCAACCAACAAGGTTGAAACCCGCAAGTTCATGATGCGGTTCACATGCGACCATACGATAAAAAAATGTTCTGTACGAGCATCTTATACGGTATCTACGATATTATTAGTAGGTTTAGGAGAACAGAGCCAATTGCCATTTCATTTACATGGCGCTAACAACATACCGTGCATTCTCAGGATCATTCGAATATGAATTTATCGCACTGGAGAAACGTGGTGGATATTTCTGGTGCACAGTAATTTTCTCGTAGTTATTTGTTTTCCCAGACTGTTTTACTTCTTCAATACTACATAACGGCCACCAGTGTTACTGCATGACATGCGTGGTTGAAAGGTGAACGTTCGTTGCTAACTATTCCAAAATCTGCAGCCCCATAAAAAGTCACGGTACTCATTAGGCAGTTTTTTTCTTTAAATTTTTCATAGGACAGAAAGGCGCCTGTCTCTTCTAATTTTATCTTTGGGTTTGTGGAAAGGTAGGTGGGTGGGGTCTAACGTCTTGTTGAAAGCGAGGTCATTCGACACGGAGTAAAGTTTCTGAGAAAAGCAGAGACTAGGAAAGAATAGACGACGTATGAGCTGTAATAATCAACCTGAGGGGATTTCGGAAACCATGGAAAACAGAAATATTGATAGCCGCAGTGGGTTTTGAAAACAAAAGTACTTCTCAATGGATGTCGGAGGGTTTACCCCTACGCCATCCGCTTGGTCTTCCAGGACGAAACAAGTAATGGTCGTTAGTTTTATTATAACATCAAATATCCATGAACGAAGTGATGAAATTTTTCAAATAATTACTACTATTAAATGTTGTTCACGGTAAATTGAGCACTTCTGAAAGCNGCTGTTCTCGGTAAATTGAGAACTTCTGAAAGCCCTGCTTTAGATCTACTTGTATTCATACTGTGTATTCTTCCGCCATGTGTAAAATTAACATTGTCATGGGCTTGATCACTTAATTCATGCGTCGATCAAGTAAATTTACACATTTATTGGAGCAGTTGATATTTTACAAATTTGCCAGTTCTAATACTTATATTCATTAAAAAAAACAGAAAGCAAAATAAATAATTTCATTATTAATATATGTTTACCAAACACTTTTAATTTACAGTTTCATCATGGAACTAATTATCCTACGTCGTTACCAACTTTACAAGGCTCATGTTGGCAATCGTACCCGTTAATAAAATATAAGCAGGTAGGAAAAGTAATATTTCTCAAAGGTTTATGTGAAAAGTATTCAATTAGTTGTGAATATCCTATATCATGAAGATGTATATACAATTATGGTGATAGATCATATCTATGAAGTGTGCAGAATTGTTAGAGTTTTGGAATATTTTTTTTTTCAAATTGGTACCGAATGGGCATGTGGCATAAATATGCGGCGGGAAGGTGGTGGGAAATAAACATGAAAATCCGGTGTCGATTTTCCATCTCGTCTGCTAGCAAGAGCTTAATATGGTGGACATATTTCCGCTTTTGTTTTTCAATTTTCTCTGGTTGTCACGCATTATCGTACACACGTATTTATTTTTGACCTTTAGTATTCCGCTTTTGCCTTTATAACCCAAGATATTATTTGTATTTTAATGCGTGGGTGTGCCAGATACCTGAACTACACAAATTGTTTTTAAAATCTGCACTTTTTATACAAATGTATAAAGCGTGTTCATAATTTGTTTATCAACGAAGGTAAGAACATCAAATTAACGTCACACATGGTTAATATATTTATTCGGAGGTTTCCGACATAGCCATAAAACGACCTTGTTCAGACAGCAGTATTCGAAAATACACTGTCCAAATGTACATGAAGTAAGTACAGGTACCTGCACTAAGCTATGCTACAAAATTCTTCCCAAAAGTTTATCTGTATTGACAAAAAACGGCGAATCAATTTACATATAATAATTTTTAAATACATTTTCCTTTCTTTATTTGTTGAATAATTTATTTTTAATGTCGGAATAACTTAAAAATAAACAATACACTAAAGGCCTACTTGATGTTTGAATTACCTAATACAAAATACATGCGTATCTTTCAAAAAAGTTGAGTGAAAAAAAATCCTGAACAGTTGCAGAAAGGTACCCGGCTCATAGTGAAACAAAAAGTTCTCTTGGATAATGTGGGGCATAAAAATATGTTTCAAATATATTGTCTTGCAGACTTAAATGCCCAGTCAGGATACGAATAACGAAAACTGTAAAATTAATGTAATTACTTAGAACTGGGAAACAATATTGCATATAATTCAAAGTACTAAAATCTGAAATTTTATAGACAGATTGTGTGTACAAGAACGCTTTAAAAATATTAAAACTATTGCAATAATTGCGCTATATAAAAAACGTGTATACAATTTTCGGAAATGATGATTTAGGAAGCAAATACAATTTAGGGCGCACTGAAAGACACCAAAAAATTCTTAACGAGGACAAATTAGGAACTTTTTTCGTAACAAAGAAACATTCACGAGAATTCCCAGTTCATCGCTAAGATGGAAAATGATGCAAAGGCCCGCGCATTTTAAATAGGCTTACTGTCACCAGCCGTGACATAATACAGAATAGGGAAAATCAAGACTCATATATAATGATTCTGCTATAAAATACTTTGTGAAGAATATAGAATCCAAAATTAAATGTTATATTACGCCTAACGATTTCAGCTCGAAAGTCAAAGAACATAATAACCCTCCGGAAGAAAGTTATATTGTGGTAAAATTAATATCTGGTAACATAAGGTTGAATAGCGCTGAAAACGGAAATCAAATTTTTTCTTATGAAGATGGCTGTTAATAGCGATACCAAAAATTTCAGAAGTGTAGTTAATAAAATTTAACTATGACGCACCAGTGAAATAAGTGTCACATATTGAATGATGCGGTATGAATTCGCAAATGGCTAAAGGCATGCTAAAGGGCATTTGCCAATGTAACCGGAAAAAGTAAGCATGATCGTATGAGAATTCTTTGTCGCTTTCGGCAAGTCACATAATTTATTAACTCGAGGCTCTAAGCCATGCCGACTGACAATGAAAGTGACAAGTGCATGCGTTTCCATAGAAGTATTGGCGGTTTCACAGGCGGCAGATGGTGGTCGTATCACGTGAGATGTTTACGCGGCACTGAGCAGCTGGGGGCCTTCCACAGCGATTACGACGATGTGAGATGTGGTTGAAGCAGCAACGGAAAGTTAAGGTGGAAGGAAACCGGAACACCCCGAGAAAATACCCACCGGCCAGCGACAGCATCCGTAACTATACTCACATGCGAATGTCCGTGTTTGATCACTCTGGGAGCCGGTTCCTTTTGGAGATTGGATGATCTGGCCATAACACCACCTCCTTCAACGCACCTCTTCTTACACAATCAAGACATGGCTCTGACAGTCTCCTCCAAGAATTTCAACGCGTCTTATTTCCTTGTGTTTTAAAATGATATTTTATGCGATTTTCAGCGATTTCGTGATTTGATGCCCGTGAATAATATGAAAGTATAAAAGCGGATGTCTCGAATTAATGTTTGCACTCTTTGAGCGTGACTAACAGAGAAACAATGAAAGGAAACATGGTTGTACTGCTTGTATTTTACGCCATAACGACAACTTTGAGTGTGTGCAAATTTAACAACTGTTGGAAATATTCAAATATTTCCTCCATCAGCAGCAATACATCGTCTGCAACGCTGCAGAACAGAACGACGATCAGTAGCCACGGTTTCCACGGGAGTGAATTCGCAGGCGATCACTGTCGCGTCTCTCATTTCATACAGCATCCGTGGCCTTGTAGCGTGCTTGGTATACTTCAAGAGTTCCCCACAAGTATAGAGCTAACGGCGTTACATACGGAGAACTGGGAGGATTCTCAACACTTCCCCGCCGGCCTATCCACTTCCCAACAAAGGTTCCATTCGAGAACGACCGTAAGTATATATGGTGACGTAACAGTGCACCGTCCTGCTGAAAAAAAAAACGTCATCTGGGTAGAGTTGGTGAACAGCTGGCACAGTGTTTTCCTGCAATATGGTACGGTAACATTCTCTGGCAGTCATGTTATCACATTTCCTATAACGCTTTGAAATTCACTTTAAAGAAAATCGTATTAGCTCCGCCATTTATTCTGAAATTATAGCGCTGCCACTCCTGGCCGCAACTGGCACTGACATCAGCAGAATGGCTGCACGCGCTCGCGCACACACAACATTTTCCTTATAACGTCAAGCACACGCAATCCTATTACGCTGTCTTTAATAGTTTCTTTGTTATTCAGCGTAACTATTAATTTGGTACAGCCGGAAGCAAGCAATGGCGAACAGTGTTACAAAATTTATCTCGTTGCAACCATCCACCATAAAAAACTTCATCTCCTCGAAAAAACTAAATTTTAGTATTTTAAAAATATATCTTTAGAGCCATTTATTTTATGGGACAAGCGGCTTCCGCAAATGACGGGGTTGTACACTTAATGATTTTAAGCTTGTCCTGGGCATCTTTCACATCAGCGCTATGAAACAAAGAACCATTTATCCATCTTTGTATTTATAGGCTCAAAAAAAAATACAAAAACAGAAACTCTTTTTAGTTTACTCCTACTTTCTCTCATGAAGCAATGTTCTCCGCTTCAAATGGCGCAAACCGGTTTTCGTTTGAAACCGATATTGTGAAAGGTAGCTCGGAAACGCCTTAAATAGTGTAATATGTAAACCTATCTTTTTGCTCTGCTATTCCTGCACTAGAATAACCCCTTAAATTGATGTACGAGAGTTTTTTACATTAGACTTTATCACAATTGAGTAAGTAATAATATATTTGGGGGGGGGGGGTAAAAAGTAATGGCAAGTCATAGAGGAAATATTTCTATTTCCTCGTAGCAGTGCAGTTTAGGTCATGTATTGAGGAACAATGATTAACATTTTAAAATTATATTAAATAAATGATGTGAAATGTTTCCTTAAGTAAATGGGGTAGTGGTTACGCAGCGACTAGTACGCTTGCCTCCCACAAAAGCGTACCGGGTCGCTCCCGGATTTTATAACGAGGGAATTGTGCTGGACAATGCCGCTGATCGGTAGGTTTTCTCAGGGATCTCCGGTTTCCCTGACCTTGGGTTTCAGCACTGCTCCGTACTCACCTCACTTCACTCTCTTCAGTTCTCAAGACCCCGATGATAACAGACGCCTAAGCCTCTACACTTCATTCAAAAGTGAACATATTTTCCACAGGTCGTTAATTTTCAATCATCGAGAACTAAGAAATAAGTGCACTAGACGAAAAAAGGCATAGACTAAAGTGTAAAATGTTAAAGTTTATTTTAAATTTGTTAAAAATGTTATTTAAGAAAACAGGGTAAGTCGTTAATGTATGCTAGCCCCGTGTGAGCCGAATCCTCAGGAAAAAATAAATAGGGAAACAAATATACGACTTACG
>NQII01008946.1:0-11004 GCA_002778355.1 Clitarchus hookeri | reverse complement strand
AAAAAATTATGTACTCGTCCCTTGAGGAGACGTTAGGTAGAGTCTTGAAGGCGTCTAACTGTCCGGACGATCAACCCCAAGGGTGTGATTATATAATGCAATCTAAAACGCACCGGTGTTTGCTGCTACGGGGTAAGAATGAGTACAATGGAGAAGAAGAGTGTCAGAACTGGAATTAGGCCTACTTTAGGTTTTTCGAGGACATTTTGAGCACTTCCAAATTATCTGCTTAGGATGTAGTTTTCTCTCAAATTTGTATCCTTTCGCCTCACGTAGATCCAAACATTTCTCAGTACCATAAAATAAACAACTTCAGTGTTCTAAAATAATAATTGTTTACACTCGTATTTAATACGACACTTTAAAATGGAACTACTTTTCTTAATACAGTTGTCAGCCTTCCTGGTAGTAAACCAATAATGTTGTCCGTTTAAAGATGTGGAATCACAAGTAATGCATATTTTTGAAGAACAGATTTCAAATAAGCTCAGTTAGTCACAATGGCATGCTTTATGATACAAAAAATTATTGTTAGGAACGAGACGCAGCAATGACATGTATACACTCGGTTTAAATGACATCGAGAAAACTAAATTACGTAAAAATAAAATCAACTGGTAGCAACCAATGTGACACAGTGATGTTACTAGGAATTTTGTAGAACTTCGAAAAGCTGCGGAAGGCACAAAAAAATTTCCTCCAAGTGTGACTCATCTGAAAGACATCTACTTTTATTAATTTACATGCATCCATTGTATTATTATTTAGGCAAATGTATGTATTTAGATTTTACGTGACTCTTTGCGTCACTTCAATTGAAACACAAACTAAATGCTTCGAATTACGTCTATTTGCCGTACTTACCATAAAGGTGACATTTATTCTTCACAAATTTAAATAAATTTGTTGGGAATATTACAGTTTCTTTGAAATATGATAAGACTGCTTAAACCTACAGCACTACCAAATTACAGTCGTTTGGTAAAGTATGTTTCCATTTACACAAATCTAATGGAGATCTCCAATGTTTGAATTGGGAATCTTGGAGATGCTTTTTTTTTGGTTATACTATAACTTTAGCAACCCAGGCCAGTGTTGAAAACCGAATATTATGCTGAGTTGATTATTGAGAGGTTAAGCAAACTGCATGAGATTTTATCCAAAAATATGGTGATTTGTAATTAAAAATTAAAATTTTATAGTTTGCGTAGTAATTGTTAAAAAAAAAAAGCAAGTAATAGAAATAGGCAATTTTTTTTTGTTTTAATGATTTAACAACCAGGAAATGTTTAAATCATGTACCCACTGAAAATCATGCTCTAAAAACGAATTGTTAAGTGATGCAACGAATATTCGGCTACTATTCGGTATTCGGCTTATTCGGCAATTTTTTTTATATTCGGTATTCGGCCGAATACTACATACTATTCGGCCGAATACCGAATACCTAATCATGAAAAAAAAACGCATATTACTCAAAAATGTATCTATTTCAAAAAGAAATTATTACAAATTTAATACTTAAAATTTATCAGTGGCAAGTCATGATGAATAAAAACACGTTTTTCAGCATTTTTTGGTTGCAAACGACTGCGCTTTTCCTCATATATAATATCTGATTCTGAAAATAGCCTCTTATTATATACACTACTACCAGGAGACGAAAGATAAATCGTACCGAACTTTATTAGGCTTGGATACTGTTTTGCCTTTGCTGACCACCACTTGTAAGGGTCTGCCGTCCGATCAAGGCAAACAGTTTACAAATAAAAATTGATCTCATTTGCATTAGTACTTTTCTCCGTAACCTCAGTTTGCATATTGTCTGTAGCGACTTCCTCAAAACAGTTCCAGAAACTGTCTTGTATTTCAATGGTTGTATCATTTTCATTAGTGTTTCATTTCTTACTAGGCGGAGAATAATCATCATCAGCACTAGGTTCATCACAACTTATTTTCAGACCTTCTAAAATAGTTTTTTGTCTTGCTCTTTCCGTTTGAACTATTCCCAGAAAACTAGTTTTTAATCGCGAGTCAAGAAAAGTGGCAAAAGTATTTGTGATTAACATCAAAGTCAAACCGTTTTTCAAGCTCAGCTCTTAATGAAGATCTCATTATTTATAAATTTGGTGTTCTATTTGCAGTCTCTTCCTTTCCCACGTCTTTCAACAATGTTACAACATGTGGAATCACTTCAGAGATGCAGGAAAGAACGGTTTAAGGAGTTTGATGCATTGCTCCATTAACTCCCACTGTGACGGTGTCAAATTGTTCAAATAGTCGTGATGTGTTATGTACAAAGATATAGCTCGTTTCTGTTCTAGTAATCGCTCCATTAAATAATAAGTAGAATTCCAGCGTGTGCTAAAATCTTGTACTAGTTGGTGTTTTGGCAAGTTAAGTTCTTAACGAATGGATTTCAGCTTTTGTTGTGCTATACCAGAGTGGTTAAATTGGGTTACAATTCGTCTCGCAGCAGCTACCATCTCTAATACCTCCACTTGGGACTTCAGCGATTCCTCCACAGCTCGCTGCAGGAATGAATAAAATATGTGGCAGAGTCATATTCTGCGACTCATACGCCTTTTATCATATTGGCTCCACTGTTATGGACAAGTAAATGGATCATGTTCTGAGGAATGTTCCATCTTTTTGCAATAACATTGAGCTCTTTTGCGATATTGTCATCAGTATGTGAGCCAGCAAACGGCTCCATTGCTACAACGCCATGTTCAAGAATAAACTCTGGAGATAAACAATGAGCAGTGAAATTCAAGAAACTCTCATTATTGTGCTGACATGTCCACATTATCAGATGTCACTGATACTGCTGTTAGTCGCGAGATACTCGCTTCAATTTTTTAGTAAATTCTGTCATGTATACATGAAATTTCAAGTTCATATATGCGCAACTAGACATTTTGTATTGAGGCACTGCCTTTTCCATAAGCCTTGTAAAGCCGACTCGCTGAACAAGTGAAAACGGTTCGTTGTCTATGGCAATCATTACACCGATTAAATAATTATATGTTATTGATTAAGGGTCATTTATACCCCACAACATTTCCCTTTCAGTTGTTTCCTTTATAGTTAACTGTTTTTGGTTTTGTGACGTACCTGGTACTAATAGTATCTTGGAATCGGCGATGCAAGAGTACCGTCATTTTTACTTCCACTTGCCGAGGGAGCAGCAGTTAAAGTAGCGTACTGCTCAGCAAGTTTTCTATTAACATGGTTTTTCAGGGAAGTTGTAACTGCAAAAAAAAAAAACCAATACAGTAATTGAAATAACTTAGCTCACATATTACATGATACGATAAAAAACCTTTCAAAAGGCGATTGCTTCATTAGTTAAAGCCGGATTTACAATCTGGAAGGCCCAGGTTCGATCCCAAGCTCGTAGTCGTAAACTAGTTGATTAACATTGGCTTAATGTAAAGAAAAACCAATTGAAANCTATTCGTTGCATCTCTAGTTGGTATGCACGAAGTTACACTTTCGTGATGCTGACTTCAAAAATGACTGGCTCATCGATGTTTAATAAATCTTCCATGGCGACCGACCTCGAAGCGAGTTCGAAGGAAAATCTCGTTGGCCCGTATAAACACGTTGGGGACTTGCAGTGTACTGATCGCTGCTTCGACGTGGTGCTTTGTTTTATTGCTTCTGGTCGCTGTAAATCTTATTTCCATCTTCTAAATTGCAAGCGTAGTGTGATTTCTTCGTTTCGAAAAATCCCTAACTCTCCGTGCCGGTCGACGATCGTCACTGCCACCTCGTGGGCTCTCTTCACGACAACCAGAATCTGAATGATGCTTTGTTGCGCCACGACCAGTTTAAAACATGGAGGGACCATCGACGAAAACTCGTACAGTGTACTGCTCGGCCTATCGTTCGATATGTACCACTGGCCAAATAGCAGTTTATTCGTATCATGTTAACAGGCAAGATATTTACCGTTCATGATAATTCGTGAGTTTTTCCAGCTTCGTATATGCACGGCTCGAACCCTAGCATCGTTCCAATGGAACCCGGTTTCGTAAGGTCGATATCTTCACTACTTCTGATGACACTCTTCAGAGTATCAGAATTTCCACGTAGTTGGAATTCTGTTTCAGGAGACAGCAAATCTTCGATGTACCTTGCAATGTCGTCTAGTTCGTAATAGCCATCGGGCAATGGTACCTCGCGGGAGGAATAACCGCTTGCAGTTTTTTTTCTATCAATGTTCGGTATCGCATCGTAGGTTTTAAAATCAACCAATGATATGCGTTAAACCCCTCCAGGTCGAGCGGAGGAAAGTGTACAGCACACAGCTCGGAGCTACGACCGGTCAATGTATAATAAGCATTATCGTAATTATGATAGTTTCCGATCCACGTACGGCCATTTTATTCGATTACATGTACGAACGAACAAGGAAGCGAAGACACCAGTGTCCGCAGCTCCACGTGGTTCGGCATCTGCTCCATCTCGTAGTCGTAAGTTAGTTTGCAATTTTCGAGGTTTTGCTGAGGTTCGGGTGAAGAACGCAAATTCCCGAAACTGTCGTAGTACTCTGCTCATTTCCCACGTTTCACGTAAGTCACCCAGTGCGTACCTGGCCTGGCTGTCGTGTCCAGGTTGATAACGGCACTTTCGTCACATTTGGGCTTAGGGGACAAAGCATGTCGCATGAATACACCACGAAAATTATATATATTTAATTTGCATGCAATCAGTTCAAAGCCCACGTTCATGAGCGGCCGTTTCGGTAGAGCTTTCATTATCGCCTCTTCCTGCTGCGTCGTTTTTGCCCAATTCTGCCTCCTACTGGATAAGGTCTTGGGTAGAGGACTTGGCCGTGGTTTTTACCCATGGCGATAGTTTACATATTTCCATTATGCCTTTGGGCCTCGGACAATTGCTCCCGTTCGTTCGATGATGCGTTGATTGCTCGGACGATAACGCTCGAGGCTCCAATTAGGCCCCCGATGGCCCCGAGTGCAGGCTAAAGTAGTGGAAAAAAATCAACCTGTAGTGGTTTTCTTGGCCTCGCATGCTTTTCTTCCCTTTGTCAACACTTTTCGTTTTACTTGTGCATCCTTCTTGCTCTTTGCACCCATGCCAATCTTCACCTTGGCCTACGTCACGTTGTAAACGCCCCACACTGCTATACGCCGTTCTGCCAATCAACGCATAGAAACGTTGGTTGCCAGCTGGGAGCCTAAGCCAATAGGGAAATTTTGACTGAATACAGTAACCAACAAGGCATAACACCCGTTTCCCAAAGACTCGCGCGGCCAATCAGAGACTGGGGTTAGCCCACATCAAATGAACCACCACGCCATTTCGTATCTGTGTGCTAAATTATTCTGTGATGATGTGTTGGTTGTTATATGTGAGCGTGCCTATCCCGCAACATCCCCTCCTGTGTCTTAAGTGTGTGACGTCAGTTGTGATACTGAGTCAGCGTGGCGTCAACTACACTTTCTGACTACATGCGCTGGAGCTGTGTGGACGTCGATACAAGAATTTCAATATAACTGACCATTGTGAATATTCGTCGTTCCCTGTGCTGGGAGTCCAGTTTAGAAAAATTCCTTACAGTTATAAATTCTCCAGTATGACTTTCATGATGACGGATGAAACATACATACAAACATATAGGGTATATACACTGAAGAGCCAAAAAAACTGGTATAGGCGTGCGCATGCAACTAACAGAGGTATGAAACTAATCAGAGTAACGCGATGCCGTCGGCACCTAGATCGATTACTTCTGCTACAATGACAGGTTATCAAGATTTAGGTGAGTTTGAACGTGGTGTTATAGTCAGCGCACGAGAGATGGGACATAACATCTCCGATTTTCGCGTACGACCATTTCACGAGTGTACCGTTAATATCGGGAATCCGGTAAAACATCAAATCTTCGACATCGCAGAGGCCGGAAAAAGATCGTCAACGAACGGGACAAATGATGACTGACGATAATCATTAAACGTGACAGACGTGCAACCCTTTCTCAAATTGGCGCAGATTTCAATGCCTCCTGCATACCTACAGACATTAGTCGAGTTCATGCCACGTCGTCTTGCGGCACTTCTGCGTGCTCGCGGGGGCCCTACACGATATTAGGCAGGTGTACCAGTTTTTTGGCTCTTCAGTGTATAAACATGTTTTTTGTTACTAAATATTTTATACTGTGGCTAGCAATTCTTTTTAAACCATTTTTTGCAACGTGCGGAAGCAGGAAAGAAAACATTTGGTAGTTACTATGGGTATTGTGTTTTAAACCATTTCTCATTTCGTCTACAGCACCTGACTGCAGGCTAGAATTATTAGTTACACTAAGAGAAAGGTATAGTAACAGATACCAAATACATTTACTCGCAGGGTTATTGCGTACACTGAACGATATTTTATTCACTATATTAGTCTTATGATGTTCCAAAAATCTGAATTCTTTCCCTCGTACCAATGGAATCGGGAAAATTATTTGTTGCGCCGAACATTTATTTGTTTGATCAAAAACCATTTGATTGGATTTAGTTCATACATCTGTTTTCTAAGTACATTCAACTTATCAATTTGGTTCCGTTTATTTTACAAATATCAACGTATAGTAAAATTAATATTCTCTACGGAGTAAAAAAGCATTTTAGTAGCTGGAACAGTTTGGTATGTTTATTTTTAAAGATTTTATTGTTGAAACAAAATTAGCTTGATCCAATACTGACATTATTAATTTTTATCTCTATAGGGTTATTGGGTTCATTGTCTCCATTAAAAATTATATCTAAAGAGTTTGTTAATTTTCTCGTGATGTGTAGGATATTAATAGTGTTTCTTAGTGTAGCGATTGAAATTTTTTCATAGTGTAAACAATCCCAATGGAAAATTGTTTAACTGGAAGAAAAAAAAGGTAAAACTGTAAATAATAAATATATTTATGTGCATTACCATTACTAGAACACTTGTTGTTGGATTTACTTTAGCCGAGGTTGCTAAGGCGTAGCTTTCGCGTGAGAAAGTTCCAGGCTCCTAACTAGGTCGTGATAAACGGAACTTTACAATATATGTAGTCAAACTTCACTTCCGGAAGAAAAATCTTACCAGTTTACGGATACCATATGTAAAAAAACCAAATAATTTAGTTTCAGCAAAAAAATGTTAATTGCCCTTATAAAAACAATTTATTTTGTTGTGCCAAATGAACTTTACTTCATTCAACAAATCAGTTTCTCACATTGTACATATTAATGGGTGTTTCATTTAATTTCTCTTAGGGGGGCAAACCTGTGATAATTGCTGCGAGAACGGAACGTCAAAGGTCACCGTTGAATTTATAATTATTTACGTACAGCTTTTGAAGGTATGAAAAATACACTGAGGCACAAACAGTTACAAATTGTACCCTTATTTGGAAAAAAAAAATTATAGACAAACAACTTTAATTTTTTATTGAATTTGATTTCGAAAATCGTGCAATTATAGTTTAAATGCGGAAGCTCTTATTAAACTGATTTTTGAAAAGCAAACTTTGGGAATATAAAAATGCAGCTACCTGATCTTTCTTACGCTAGATAGCAGAGTGCATTTCCTTTTGTTGTCGACTAGTCGTGCAAACACACTTATGATTGAGGCATTATAACTAACTTGTCTGAAGAAGCACGACCTACAGTACAATTAACGCTTTGGACAGCAGATAAATCATGTCGCTGGAACTGCTATCGTCCTCTCCGATCACGGAACCTGATTGGACAATAAGGCAATAACTTCACTGCTTGTATCGTAAACAAGTTGGTAAGTAGAGTAGTAGCAACGCCCTTATAAATCTGCACGTACTGCCTGCCAAACGTGTTGCAAAGTAAAGAAACAAGTTTGACCTGCTCAAGGATTCGGTTATAAATGAATTATTATGAGGCACTCGGTTAAAGCAATGATAATTATTGTCACGGGAGTAACAAACGTAAAACTGACTTAATTCAAACTAGCACAATCTAGGTTTTCCATCGAGCGTCTTTAGCAGTTAAATTCTCCATTATTGTCGTTTACGACCGCTGTGCATCGCCATGTGTTTGCTGTTAGCCACGTAGGGTTAAATGACGCATGTTACCTGCGAAGCAACAAGTTTGTAAATTACAAGATTTAAAAGCCTTCCTGTCATAACTGATAAAATCACGTATTTATTAGCGAAAGCTACAGGCTTATTAATACCTAGACAGAATAAGGAAGTAGCCCATAGCCAAAGATTTAAGAAGTCTGCATTTAAAAATCTTGGAAACGGGGAACAAGAATGACAAGAATTAGAAAAGTAAATTTTTGATGAATACGAGATTTAATTTTAACTGTAACAAAATTAAATCACATTTCTAAAATATATTTTTAGAATTTACCACGCATTTACACAAAACACATGAAATTCCCTCCTTTCCTCTAGGATTTACTTAAATTTCATTATACTTCTCTACTGGACAATTGGTTTCAACTGCCGTGGCAACGACAGACTAATTTGCTGTTAAGAAAGCTCAACATAGGGCATTACTCTCCTGAATGTAGTAGCACATTTGATGATTGTAAACTGCCAAATTTCAAAGTAAAGTGATAATATATTGCATAGCTTCGTAGATATAGCACACAACATAAAAATTATTTTATGCCGCTATTCATAAAGTAAGTGTGCCATACTTAAAAAATGCAATATTAATATGGCCTACCACAGTAGGAATAATGATATGATTGTTCACCGACATATGATATAAAAGTATTGATTTTTATTGGTGAGGCTATGATAAAAACTGGTAGAGCAATGAGGCTTGGCATGGACATATTATCTGCTTGTAATAGGCGCTGCCAGCCTACAAAGTTAAGTTCGAATTTTTCTCGTTGATAAAATAAACTGAGCTAAACTATTTATGTAGCCACCATTTTGAATCGCCGTATCTACTTAAAACATACCATTTTACACCACCTGCTGCAGTACTATTTGTTTGCCAAATTTGGTAGGAATCCATCAATCGTTTCCTAAGATATCACATACAAACTTTATTTATTCGCCTGTTGCTATCTTACAAAATGGAGGACAAAATATGATCCATGTATATACACTTTATAGTTGTAATATCTACTGTGAGCATCCGAAGTTAATTTACAATTGATTACATTGTTTCGACGATATATCATTGTATATTAAACTTTGTTTTATGGCCACCACTTTAAAAATAAATGTCTAACATGATTAAAACATTACTACTTAACATAATTTGCCTCATTGATACATGTGTGCCTAATTTAATAGGAATTGGTCAATTGTTTCCTGAGATATGACATAAAATATTTATTTATTCGCATGTTGCTCTTTGCAAAATGGCGGATAAAAGATGCCCTGTGTAGATAAAGTTGATAGTTGTAATATGCACTGCCACCATATAATGATAAGTTGGGAATTATTACATGATTTCGACGATACAGCGATTAAAGCCAATATAAAAAAACGTCCGAAATTTGGAAAATAACTGGCTGACGTACTTAAAACATGCAATTTTTCATCATATGCCGCAGTACTACTTGTTTTCCAAATTTGCTAGTAATTAATTAATTGTTCTCCGAGATATGACACATAAATTTTATTTGTTAGCATGGTGCTATATTACAAAATGGCGAAAAAATATGTTCCATGCAGACACATTTGATAGTTGTTATATCTACTAGCGGCATACAAAGTTATGTTGGATTTGATTATATAATTTCGACGATATATTATTATAAACTGAAAAGTCAATACGACCACCATCTTAAAAATAAGTGTTTGGCAGGTTAAAAACATTATATTTAACATAATTTACATCAGTACTACTTGTTCGCCAAATTTGGTACAAATAGGTAAATTTTTTTTACCGTGATATGACATAATAACTTTATGTATTCATTTGGAGCCATCTTCCAAGAATAGCTTACAAACTTTTGTGTTGGTTCATATGATTCATGTAAAAGATACTTTCAGTATAAGAAATTTGGTCGAAATAGAATGAATGGTATGGTAGATATAACAAATAAACCTAAAAAACTTGTATTACCACCATTTTGAAAATAAGTACCTAACCAAGTTCAATAAATAATTTTTATTTGGGCTATCATAGTATTACTTACCTTCCAAAGTGGCTAAAAATTAGTTTAATTGTTTTGGAGATTAAATATAAAACATTTATTTGATAATTTGGTGCAACTTTCTAAAATGACGGATGAACAACAATATCCATCTCAAAATTTAGTGCTTACTGGATGTTCCGGCAGCATACATAAATTGTTTTAAATCGGTTGAATGTTTTCCAAGATGACGTATCACCTAAAATATTAAAATTGCCGCAATTTCGAAAGTAAGTACCCTATGTGGTCTAAACAAGAAAAGTCATGTTCCCTTACTAAGTATTATATGTGTACCATGTTTGAAGAAATTCGGTTAAAGCGTTGAAAAACTGAAAAAGGGGGACCCACACATGCATACACACACAGCCTCACACACAAACGCATACACACACATTCACACACAAACAGTAAAGTGATCTCATAAGACTTCCTTTTCTTCGGAAAGTAGGCTTTACACTATCTGGTCATTTTCGTACTCTTTAATACTTGGTAGGTCCTCCTTTCCTATTTATAAGATAACCTATTGGGCATTGATCTCACCAACCATTCTGTCGTTTATTTTGATATTTTATCCCACACTGTTTGGAGGACGATCTTTAGGTCATTTTTGTTATCTGTCACATGCTTTCGTATCTAAGGTTCTAGTTGGGGCCATGAATTCTCAATGGCGTTGATATCGGGAGATTGTGGTGGTGTCTCACATCAATTGTGATATATTGTATAAAACAACTGGTTGTTCATCGCCGTGTGTTTGGGGTGGCTTTCTTCAGCGAAATTGTAGTCTGAAGAAAGCCCCCTTTTTCGACACTATGGAGAAGATGAGACTTCAGAATGTTAACGTACACCATGTGATCCATTGCGCCTTCAATGAAA
>NQII01008945.1:21807-49927 GCA_002778355.1 Clitarchus hookeri | reverse complement strand
TTTTTTTGGAATATAATTACTTTCAATATTTTTAAAATTAAATTTAAGTAAAATAATTTAACAATCATTACCGTTATTGTATTAATGGCTTCATGCAATTTTTCAAATTTAAAGATAAATGATTTTTCCCCACAATTAAGTTTTATCTAAACATTTTAGAACATTTTTGGGAAATGAGGTCTTCGTATAATATTCTATGTTGGCATAACTTTTTTTTAACTGCCGCTATTTTAAACTTTAAAATAAAAAAATCCCGAGGGAGACAGCCCGGACATCCACTTTATAGGTAGTCATCAGGGATTCTCTTTGTGCACATCCTAATGATAAAAGCTGCGCATGACTACAAACTTATATGACTTCAAACACCCATAAAACTTATTTGAGTATTATTGAGGCCTATTACTTAATGTCTGCGCTCGCTACGACGTCTAAGAACGGCTTGGATCCCATTATAATACACCCCATACTTATGTCACAGCAATATTTAAAACTCTGGGACCTTTGCCCTGGACGACTTTAAACTTCCATGGCGGAACCAAGAGTCTCCTACAAAATGGCCAGCTGATATTCTTACCGGAAAAAGAACAAAATAACGAGCAGAAAAACTACTGATATCAACACAACAGATAAATTGTCACTTCCCAAAGATAAGTTAAATATACTAGGGCAAAGCAAAATTACAGAAAACTTGTTTGAGGAAGGCGGTGCTACCGAAAAAAAAACCATTAATCTAGAACTACCTAAACTAACAATGGACATCTCAAAAGAATTAATACAAGGAATAATTCTCTGAAAACGAAATATAAGAGTAAAAATGTATGTAATATTCCCAAATATCACACAACTGAAACATTAAGCACTAGAAAATCAATTCATATGCTTAAGAATGAGACAAGAAGATGAAAAATGTCTCATTTCTGTTGCTTAAGTTTCTAATTGTACAGCAGCATCACGGATGCCTGCATAATTGCATCTTAGCAGTCATAGATAAATATTCAGATGAATTCAATACATATTTTACCAATCACAATATTACTCTCGGATGTCCCAACTGTTAATCAGTATTCAAGAACACATTTCAACATTTTCCTTATATGTACAATGTAAATCATATTTCATTTTACTTTAAAGTAGCTGCTTAAACTCACCTGTGTACATTTTACGTCTACGCGATCCCTTGTCTTAAACAACTGAACACATTTATTTGATCATCTTTAAATAGATGAAACTCTGTACAAAATTTTCTGACCATAAATTCAATAAAATGAATTTCATTGTAGCACTATATAGCCATGGTATTGAAAATTAAGTATTTAGTAATTAACACTTCTAAGCCATGTCAGACCCACATTAATTTGCGTGTTCAGCTGTTGTAAATAAGACATTTTTTTATACGTGCTCTACTTAATCCGATTCAATTCTTGTTTTGTTACCATAACGAATAACCTCTAGGATTTGTGTTCTGCTATAGTGATATGAATTACGGGTACTCATTAACTTAGAGGAGAAGCACGGTCTAAGAATAAGTTACCCACAGGGAATATCATTGACCAGTGAGTTTCAATGAACAGAATTGGCCAAAAATAACTTCTCCGTGCATTATGTATACAACTGAGAAGACTGGGTCTGAGTGGGTTGGGGTATGGCGTATTTTGTGTAATAATTCCATGAAAATTGTCTTTTTTCAGGTAGTTCTAATGACAAAATGAAGGAAGCATCAGTTGAGATTCGTGTAAGGACCAATGCGTTAGGTCTACCTGTTGATACAACTATGAAACCTGCTGCTAAATGTAAGTAATAGCAGACATAAGCTGATTCATAATGACACAGTAAAAATTTTCTGTACTACTTAAAATCAAGTCTTTGGAAACTAAGTTGCCAAAGATCTCCTTGCAACTCTACAGCTGAAATATTGTAACTTTACAACACACTGTTTTAGAAAACGTACGAATTTATTTATGTACCTCCACGTTTATATTAAACTTAATGTCTACAACTCTTTCTTGTTAAAATTTACTATTAGGTTTACATATTCCACAGCAATGTTTTGTGATATATGATTTTATTTATTTGTAGAGTTACAAAATAATCTCCGACCACTAGTTTCTGAAAAAATTCCTGGTAAAATACAAATAAGGTTGTTACTGTGTAGGTGAAACAGTGTATAGTTGTCTGAAGGTTCTACTGGCATAACTGGCAACACATGTAGTGAAGTACAAGCCTGCAAAATTACCTATTAGTTCCCAGTTATTAAGAATGTTTTTATTTCTATACAGAAATTAAATATCAGATAAAAACATCCACATAATGCAAAAACGAAAGACAGAGAAAAAAAGATTAAAAATCTCAATAGGAGGCAAAAGAACAGTCACAAAACAATGCGCAAAACTGGATAAAATATTCCAGAGGAGCAACAACACTAGAACAGAAAACCAAATTACAACACATTAAAAAGACCCATCACATTTAAAAATGGGAATACGCCACTCACAGACGTACCTCCATCACACAGCATTCGCCGTAGTTAGTCAGGAACATCACAAAAGCGACGTGCCTGGCCATACCTGCGACACTCCACCAGAATGTGCCGCACAGTCATCACACTCAGGAGGGGGTTCACCACGAAGAAGATAGTTGTGTGTCCGATGTGAAGGCTAGAAGGCACATCATCTTCCCTGTGGGTACAAGAACAACAGTACAAGCGTAAACAGCAAGTCAGAGATGGCCCGTAACTTGTTGGACAGTGGGAGAGAAGTCCAATATGATTGGGTAATGGTCACTCCCACAGAGATCTGGGTATGCAGACCAATCTAAGTGGGTGACGAAAGCTGGTCTACAGAAAGAGAGATCAATACAGGACAAAGTGCCAGAATGGATGGTGAAGTGTGTAGGAGCACCAATGTTCAATAGGTCAATATTATTACTGATGAGCCACGACACAACTACACGATCCCAACTATTCTTGTGGTCAGAACCCTGTTAACTGACTGTGAGCTTTGAAGTTGCCAACAATAAGGAATAGAGGTGAGATCTGAGAATAAAGCTCCTCAAAATCAGGTAACCTGATACACTGGTGGGGGTTATATGCTACAAATAGTGACGAACATACTGAATAAAACACTAACCACCACTGTGTGGAGAGCAATGTGAAGGGCAATAGCTGCTTCGTGGTAAACAGAATCCTTCAACACAAGACAGACACCACCACAGACACAGTCCATCAACACATTATTCGGCGGTAAAACTGGCGACCACGAAGGGAGGGTGCATCAGTAGGACAAAAGTGTGTTTATTAAAGGACACTAGGAGCTGTTTCAGTCCTTCAAGATAGTGGAAATAACCTCGGAAGTTCCACTGTATGAGGGACATGAGTTATGTAAAGAATGTGTGCGGAAATAATTACTTCAATTTTCCCCTATATCTGTTGATTACTGACTTAAAACCCCTTGGGCCTTCGCCAGTGTTTTGTGATTCAACATCAAACACTATCTCATCTTCCGGCTCCGGAGAGAGAGAGGACGGCGAGTTGGCGAGTATAATATAACAAACATGTTACACAAACTACAAGTATGTAAATCACCTTTAGGTATAAAAAAAGAAAGGACTGAAGTTACCGCAAAGAAATAAGAAAAAAATTTAAATAATGAAAGCTAATAACGGAACTGTAATATCCGCAGTATTGTTAATTAAAATATATATAATTTAAAAAAATTGGAAATTAAGGGTACCCTGGAAAACCCACCTTGCTTGCACCAACTCCTTTTTTCTCTTTTGAACAGTCGTGTATCTTCCCCGTTGCCTGCCCAAAAGTAGCACGTGATTCTGAGCTCACACTTCTTCTTCCATTTATTTCATAACTTATGTCTGTAAAAAAATAATGCATTTCCAGTTCCAGATACTGAGACCGAAATCCCCAGCTGGCCTTCAGAGAGCGAAGACATCTCCTGGAAAGCTGAGAATTGGAAAGTGAATTCGGAACACATCCTGGAGACAGCCACGCTCAAATACAACTTAAGTAAGTAAACTAGTTACCACTTTTATTATTTACTTTTCACACTGATATAAATAATATTAACCACAATGCGGTTGGTATAAACGAGTAGCTTAGAACATTTAGTAAACTGACATGTTCTAGCGAAAAGGAATTGCAAAGAACAAGTACTGTAGGCTGAAATCCGGTGGTTATGCTGACCGTGCAAAAATGGTAAAGGCTTTAATTTAAAAAATTGATCACTACATATTTGAGATTCTGGAACAAGTGCAACAGACACTGAACGATTCGAGTAACGAGCATGGCTGCAAAAGAAGCTTGAATTATATGGCCTTTTATAAATAAATATTGTTTCTTAATCGCGTCAGCATGTAGTTATATACGAGATTTGATCCCAAAGAAAAACATTGGTCTAAATTTCAAGTGTACAATCTGCAGCAAAGTTAAATGTGTATATTGAGGTAACATTTTGTCTTAAATATTATAAACTTGTTTAACTTTTCGTAAAGAATCTTAAATTCAAACATATCTTTACATAACCACATAAAAAAGTCTCTAAAAAAGTTTATAAATGCACATTTTCGAAACTAATTCTTCTTGCCCAGCATCGAGTGAAATGTAGAGTTTTCCTGCGTATCAAAAACACTGACGACAAGAAAGAAACAAGGTAAGAAAGGCAAATAAAATGCTGATGTATGAAACATTTCACATATAGTCAAGGTTATGGCGATGAAATTGCATAGGAAAGGTAGGAAAGTATCATATCACGGGGTATGCTGAATTTTGGTAAATGCAGGGAGGATGGAACAACTATTACAAGAGGTATTATACATGTTATTTAGTCCCTAAACAAGTAATGAAGCAGCTGCACTTATTCTGGATGGAAACATCTTGAGGCATTTGCATTTGTGTCTTCGTGGCGTTGCCAAAACTCGAAATGCCGACATCTGACCATTATATCATATATTTGTGGAAGCCAAAAAAAAAAAACCATCAAGAAATATAAACACAGGTGAAGTTTCATGTGAAGTACCACTGCAAGAACTTAAACTAAACTGATAAAAGAATACTTCTGGTTCTCTGCAAGGCACAAATTGAAGTGCTTTCGAAAGAATGCAACTTAACGTAAAATATGGCTTTGGAGATAGTTCTGGATAGTTACACAACATGCAACACTGGCTTTCATGTATTGTAGATAGTGAGAAGGAACAGTCAAACCCAACAAGTGGACCAAGTGCTAAAAGTACCGTATTTTTCTTACTTAACTTGTTCCTCTCCGAATAGTATCAGTAGCAACAGGATATGTATTATGAAAAGATACCCACAATCGAGTTCAGCTCGTCATTGCCGCCCTTTCCTTTTTTGATTTGTTAAAGATTACGTCAATGAGCTTATAAATGAAGATATGTTTGTCAAAGAACATTGTGATGCCTTAAGACACTTACAGACTGAACACTGCGAGGTGATACTGACAACAGTAGACTGTAAAGTAGCCAATGTATTACTGGGTTCTTAGTCGTAGTTGTTATTTGTGTGCTGCATCGCAATTGAACATACAAAGTACCACCAAGACAGTAGACCATTCCAAACTACAGTATTGTTTATCTGTGCTTCATGCATATATACACTTTCTGTAATGTGTTGGGGCCGCGGTGGTAAAGGGGTCAGACTACTCACCTCCCACCAAGGCGAACCAGGTTCGATTCCCGGTGGGGTCGCCCCCGGATTTTACCCATGGAACTCGTGCCGCACAATGCCGCTGGTCCAAGGGTTTTATCGGGAATCTCCCATTTCCCCCGCTCCTTGCAATCTGACACTGCTCCATACTTACCTCGCTTCACCCTCATCGGTTCACAAGGCACCGATGTTAAGAGCCACCAAAATATCTCCACTCCATTCTGGAATATGTTCTGAATTTTTCATATCAAACTGGTCTGAAAGAAGAGCGCTAGCGAGTGTGGAAGGTGAATTAACAATACAGAGCAAATTATAATGCTCATAAGAAATATGTGCAGTGAATACTTAAAGATGAATTAGGACAGCTAGAATTACCTCAAGAAGGTTCCAGGACAACAAATAACGGAAATATTACCAACGATTTTTCCATAAACCGAACTAAGCACATATTGTGACTGGGTTTAGCAAAGATCTGCTTATTAGATTTGTAGTAATTCTACAAGCATTATTTTCTGGAAGAAATATTAAGGTGAAAGAATTCTCCATGTATAGTGTGAAAATAGCCCAGACGTGTAGACAAATATATGTGGTATCATATGCTGTCTACAATGCATAAAGTTTAGTTTGTGGGGATGTAATTATAGAGAAGCTCCTTTTATCAATGGGAGAGCTGAAGAAAGAAGTACAAGAAAACTGTAACAATAATTTTTGAAAATTTAAGGAATCGCACATGCAAAATTCATTATGTCAAAATAACATAGCAGATTTGTTTCTAAAGTATAAGGCTTCATCTGACTCCTGCTTACAAATTTAGCATAAAACAAAGAAAATTATGTTTATGCGCCTTCCTTCTGAAGTTGCAAACAACCTGAAACACGTCTGGCAAGAAGATGGTACACAAAACAAAATTAACACGAATCTCAGCATGTAAATCAACATATCTCTGAATAAGAAATGATGGACGACTAGATGCGGTAAAATTAATAATATAAAAAAAAATTTTAATGTTTCAAATCTATTTTGAACCATTTTTACACGCATTTTACTTCATAAATATTTCATTTCCGAATAACAAATGTACTATTAATGTTCTTGTTATGTATTATAACTGTGAATGCTTTCAGTTTTATATGATTTTGTTAACACTAATATAATTTTCATAATTTAAAAACTGCTAACGAGTGTTGAATTGCACGTTTTGTTTTGAAGACAGGGCAGGTATTTAAATACGAGATCAATCATGTAATAAGTTGTTGAAATAAATATTTTTTAAGGAATTAAATCAATTAAAATATGTTTATGTATATACAGCAGCAACAACGAAAGACAAATAATCTATTTAATCATACAACTCCCCAGACAGTAAGTAATTTCTCAATTTTTTACAACTCGATTGGGGGTTTTCTCGGGTATCTCTCGTTTACTCCGCCTTTGCATTCCAACGCTGCTTCATACTCACATGGCTTCACCCTCATAAGCTCTCAAGACCTCGATGTTAGAGCCGCCCAAATCTTTTCACTCACTCTCACTCAGTAACACACTCTCGCTCATTCACTCCCTTTCACACTCTCACTCTCTCTCACACCCACACTCACTCAATGTTCTTTTAAAGAATTTTCAAGTTTGTTAGTACAAAATGAGAGAAAAATATTTAGATTGGTGTTTTCTTCATTACTCATCACGTAAAACAATTCTTAGAAATTTTCTGATTTCTGGCATTAACAACAATGATCAGGGTCACTGCACATTGGCCTATATGGAGCGCCACGCGGTCATAACGTCAGACCACACGAGGACACTGTCAGAACGATGGAACAACCATCCAGTAAGATATTCAACTATAACAGCATCAAAATCAGTTGAGTTATGTTTCAAGAGCACGCTTAACTGACGCTTGAACTGTGTTGCAGCGTGTTTCGTGAAACTATTAAACTTGTCTCTAATACGTTTATCTACAACAAGAAAACATACCCAAGACGAGGATGGGATGGTTTTTTTCAAGGTTGTCAAGCTTGCTATAATCATTATTTTTGGGCCTTCCAACATCATTAAAAACTACTTTTACAAGACTGCGTATCTTAAAACACACTCCCAGACAAACGAAGCGACAATAGGAGCGTGTATTGAACTTTGCTACTAACTTCCCAGTAATAAAATGGTAGGATCCCCACAGGTAGGCGCAGCACGACCAGAACACTGCGCGCCAGTTAAGAGTCCTGCTCATAGAGGCGATGGCGCACTTGATGCGCGTGGCAGTGTCGCTCTACCACTGCCACGCTTATTGGCATCAAACGCGAAAAACCGCTGCATGTATGGACCCCTTAGGGCTCCCGCCTACCTGGAAGCGCGGGAGCTATAATGGCGACACTGCCTCACGCTTCAAGTGCACCATCGCCTCTAAGCTCAAGGCTATCAACTGGCGTGCAGTGTTCTCGTACTGCGAGTACCTATCGGACTTTCAGAGGTGATACTATTATTTTATTGATGGAAAGTCTGTAGGAAGGTCCGATGCAGGGTCCTTCAGTAGTTTTTTACTATCTGATGCTTATATTTTGAGAAACAATGCTTTGAAATAACTTTTATTAGCCATTTTGGAGTACTCAAAAATGGTGTTTCTAATGTGCTTGACGTCTTGAGAGCACTCAACAGCTCTCGTCTGATGTGTTATTTTCGTAAATCAGCACAATGGATGCACGTTTAATAATTTTGCAGAAAAACTTGAATTACTAACACTCCGTAACACAGTTCAAGAGCCAGGTAAGCAGGCGTCTTAAGGTTTCCCCATCTCACTGGAGTTAAGGTGAGATTCCCAGCGGCAAGGCGGTAAGATAACAGTTCCTCACGTTGACAAGATAAGTTTGTTGTACACATACAGGTCAATATCGCAAATGTAACTATGAAGAATCGATAACACGCGCACGCCTCCTTAGATGTTCGGGGACCAAAAATAACAAAAGCCTCTGAAACCACTGCTCCAATCCTGGGAGACCAGTCCAAGATGAAGAACACAACAAAACACGGTCTTCTGACAAATAAAAATAGCTTAAGTTTATGCCTGTAGCAACATAATCATTACACTTACAAAAAAACGAGATAATCAGTATCAATTTGATAATTAATACGTTTTCGTGCCTTCTATATGGCAAACAGTTGTTTGACATGCTTAATTTAAAGAAATTTAATGCTGTGTGGCCTACGGAATTAAAACGTGTTTATAGAGTTATTTTTTCAGCATTGAAGTTCACTTGCAGTTGAAACTATAAAGTTAGATTTGGAGCTTGCATATGCAGGAATATAAAGGAATAAAATATTGACAACTTTGTAAATGTAAATTCGGTATTCAGAAAATTAAATAACGTAACATTTGTGCTTTCCCATAGTTTTTAAAAAAATTTTTGTAGTATATTTTTATGCTATTAATATTTTCTTATGCTCTTCTTAAAATAAATATTGTTAATGAAAAAATGGAATGACTTTTTTTTCTTTCTAATAATAGATAAGTGATATGCAGTACTATTGGCTTTGTTTTCTAGATTGGAAGAATAACACATTCTACGACCACAGTGTTTTGACGAAGCCAATGGATTTGCAGAAAGGAAAGCAGCATGGTTTTGTATTCATACCGATCAACTCTCATGGATTCTTAATAATCAAGGCAACAGTAGACTCACAATACTACATTAAGCTGTCGCCGGAAGGTGGGACATTCTATCGGTGTTATTACATTGGTTATAATCCTTATTCCCGTGGTTATGGTTCTCAAGTGCCATACGAATTACCTGGTGTGCCTTCAAATTACCATTGTGAAATTATTTCGCAATTCGCAGTACCGGTGAGTCCGTACAACTGTTTGTACCATTTATTATTATCGGACCAAATATTTAGAATGTACCAATCAGGCCTCTGTTCTAAATATGTTTCACTACTTAGTTGAAAGTGACCTGCAAAATGGTGGCACAGAGTCAGATAGTTTTTGTTGCTGTTTAGGGACTTAGTAAATGGAACAAATGGAATAGCAAAGAAAAGCCCAAGTAGCACTTCATGAGTGATATTTTACTATAAAGCACAAAATGCATATAATTACATCAGTGCATACAATTGCAGGTACCAAGTCTCGAATTCTGCGCTCACACCACCATTTACTAACAAGCTCTTACACTCGTGCATACTATATATAAAATACATAATATACAAATAACTAAAATAGTGTTCATTTAAATATGTGGATAAAATTCACCATTTTTTACTACCCTGTTTAGCAAACAGGTATTTAAACATAACGCGAGTGAAAAATATAATTCATCATAAAATATAGATTACCTTGCTATTTATGACAGAATGCTATAAAAAATAATTCTACCACACAATTATTTCAATATCAAATCGCTACTTTTCCACACAGTAACTTAAAACTTACTATAACCAATAAAATATTGAAGATTGAAAGGAATACATATCAACCGGAGTGTGCATGTTTCCTATAAGAATTTATAACTACTCCCAGTTATAGTCAGACTACTCACATTGGCAAACAGGTAATTTGGTGTAATGTGAATTTTACAATACCATGCAACCGCTAAGAAAAGGCTATCACAAAAATATATAATTTTTGTATCTCTATAGCCACACAAACTTGACTTAAAATTATTCTAAAATATTTACACTTTCACGCAATAATAAATTAAATTCTAAATAAGCAAAATATATCACTGTAAGTGCACACGCTTGCTATGAGAGCAGTACAACATTACTCTTGTATTTCAGTCATCACAGTAGTTTACTTTTGCAATGTTGTCATAGGATAGTTAACACCCAACTGTGAACAACAAGCCTTCAATGCCGATCCCATGACTAGTACCTTGTTCACCGATCCTCGGTGGCATACCACACACAAATTCAAAATGCCATACAGAATAAATAAACGCGCAGGAGAAGCATGAGAAAACTTGCAATAAAGTCCAATGCGGCAACCACAAATACCTGAGCCAGCTGACTCGCCCAACCTGTCAGGCACCATGCAGTACTGTGGCACATCTAACTCCGTTTCGCTGAGGTACCAAGTGGCGCTTGCATTTCCACACAGTGGATGTATAATCGCCCCAATAGCCGGCATGAAATAACTCACGTTTGGATATTTCAAGTCACTTTTCATTAACTGTCGCTAGCCCGAACACTCCCTCCCGGCTTCATGCCAAAATGCAGAAGTGTTCCATAGTGAAATTTACACCCCATTAATTGACGTCGCAATGCCAACAAACTGTTCATGTCAGCTAAAACTCTTCCTCCAGAGCTAGCCGCCACAAGACCGGTGGTATGTGGCGTCAGTTGTCCGCAACTGAGACTGCACTGCCCGACAAGTCTTGCTCTCGTATACCGTGTACTGCTAAGCCTGAGTGGTGCCGGACACACCTTCCACCTCGTTTCACTGCCAACTCCCCACTCTCCACACACAAAACCGTTCACAACCTGCTCTTGGCAAAAACGCCAAACCACAGCACTTTAACCAATTATGCACGTCCTGGAAGATTTCTATTCCGGCCTCCTCTCCTAGCTGCCACGGCACCTACTAATAAATCACGCCTCGCTGGATAGGCGAACATTACAACCTAAATTACCAAAATGTGGACCGCATGACACATGCGCGTCACACCAGGAATGCCATAAATTGATCTATAAAATTGCTATTGTTTTGCTAAATAGATATTTTCGTGGTGTTCAAGCAATTTATACTGCATTCCCAATACAATGTATGGTATTTTATTTTGAACCAAGACAGGCGGTTTGTGACTTGCAAAAATTGCGCTGAAGGATATTTCACTGAAGATATGGAAAAAATATAAATGAAATAACAGAAAGTACGAATGGATTACTTATTTCCAGTAATTTGTGTGCCAAATTAGTTCCATGAAGCAGTGCATGGTTTGTGTTCTTGGTATTTTGGCAGGGCAAATTACTTTGTTTTTGACGGGAAATATAAGTAAAAGTTACACGTGTACGATGTACTCACGTGTAACATTGTTTACACAAAAATACTATATACACGCAGATACAAATTAACAGCAGAACTCTTCTTGGTGACTGTTTCATATAGGGGAGGCTGCCAGTTGCTTATCAAAGGCAACTGAGCTGTTTAAAGTGGTTTGAAAAAGCTTGCCTGCATTGCAGGGTGCATAAGTACTTCATTTGCACATCGTATACTGCCATAAAAATAGCTGCACGCAGGATTCATCACCCACAAGACGCGAATGTGAACGAACGTAGTACGAAGCTGTATGTAGTACAATCAGTGCGAGTGTGTAGTGAACATCAGAGAGTGGCTACCGTAAGTCGGCGATGCATTCAGTTCAATTACAAACCACTTTTAGTGTTTGACGGCAAATAGTTGCGAGTGCCTGAGGCAGGGTGGTCGTTCCATCTAATTGCCCGGGACATAAACCTTTTCGACTGGACTGTGTGACAGTGTTGAGAACACTGTGAACCTGAGGGTAAACGACAACGCTGGGGAAGACTATTTACAACCCAGAATGGCCACAATAAGAGAGGAACGTTTCATCGTCCGACGGACGCAGACTCAACAAACAGTGTGACTTCCCGCCATCTAGAGACGTGCAGCAGCATCACTAGTGACTCCAGTTTCCACCAGCTTTATTTAAACGCCGTATTTCATTGACATCCCAGCAATGGCGACTTCATTTACAGTTTTTTTGTAATCGGGTGCCATGGATTACTGAGGAACAGTGACACATCGTCTTTGGTGATGAATCCAGGTTCTGTCTGGACATGGAAAGCAGACCTGCTCAAGTATGTCGGCGCTCTGGAGAGCACACTAATTCAGATTTCACTGTTGAGCCAGAACTCGTGGCGTTATGGTGTGGGGAACAACCTCTCATGTTTATACAAATTGCACAAAATGTCTATTTACCTCTATAAGGGCATCAAGCTCACTTAGTGCTGGTGACATTTACATGGCCTCTACACTTGTACCACCGCTGTCTCAAGTTCGGTGTGGTATGGTGTCAATTGACAGTCGAATGCGGTGACTGATGTAAGTGATTACCCAGAAAAGGAGCATGGGTGGCCATTATGTGGGATCATGAGCGCCAATTTAACAAGAAAATTATGCTACATGTCATGGACGACTTTGTTGTGGGGTTTCAGATGGCAGCATCGGCAAAGAAGACATTGTTGCAGTGGAAAAAAGAAGGCTTTTCAAACAGGCTGTATTCATGATGCACCAAGAAGTGGAAGACCATCCACAAGACACAAATGATGTGGGGATTTGGTTGAATCTGTCCAGCGACCCCCAGGTAGCCAGCCCATAACTGGCGAGGCGATTTTTTTTTTGTTACGTATCTGGTGAGGTTGAGTTTTAAGATACTCAGAACTTCCCCTGGTCCTGCTTCTCGAATTGTTACGGGAGCATCATATTCCGGTGGAAATTAAGGAAGTAACTTGCACTGATAACAATAAACAATCATATTGCAAATATGTAATCAATGCTAACAAAAAATATGCGAACACATATAAGCAAATTAAAAAATTGCACTACGTTAGATAATTCAAAACGTTGGTAAATTTTTATGAACATTTAAACTAAATTTCCATATCACAATGTTTTTAAATTAAATTTAATTAGAAAAAATTGCTTTGAACTGATAAAATATTACGTAATGTTAATTTGTAAGCCCTCATTTGACGCGTTCGGGTCATTATCCTGAAAACGTACTTTTTGTGCCAAGAATTTCATATTTTATTTTATTCTTTATTTATTATTTTCTACAATTTCTTAAGTAACGGACTGTAACAACCACCTGAGAGAAGTGTCTTAGAGGAAATCCATTTATTATGAAGATAATAAATAATTTAATACAGTAGTAATGCACAGAGGTGACACGGGGATGCACATAAGTGGCATCTGCAGATGTCCCTGGTTGTAAATATACAATTGTAAATAAAAAATTTTCATCTCAAATTTGAATTTTTTAAATGCATAATTTATTTAGGCGAAATCCATTAAATGGCTTGAATAGTCTTCACTGAAGACAGCTCGACAAACAAAGAGCTATGTAAACAAAAGAATAAGCAATCTTCAAAATGAGTGTTATTCATTTTAAAGTATCTCTTAATGCTTAAAAAAAATTACAAAGAGAAAAATTACATTCAAATTCATAGTTCTACCTATGATTAAATGAAGGCTCGTCAAGAACTTTTTTAATACAGGACAAGTGAACAGGGGAGTTATCCTGAACATTCTCCTCTGCAGGAAAGAAAAATTCATAACTTGCAGAGTTTTCCATTTTTAAAAATTTGACCTCACACACTGATATGTAAGGTTAGGGATCGTAACATGTCCAATGAAATGTTTTGGGATACCTTTCCATAATAGTCCTCAGAATGTTCTAGATTGTAGACAAAACATTTTATTTACAGCCAACTGCACTCTCTTTCTAGACAGTGACTTTGAGGTAAGAAATTTTCTTTATTTGGAGTGGTTACATTTAGACAGCAAAGTTTCTTGGCCATTTAATAAGGTGTATTCTCCTTTACTATATTCATGTTATGCATTCCATTTTACCATCACAAAGCCAACTGTTCTCATTCCAGAAATTCTTGGATGTCTTGCTTCATCCCTCGATGCAAAACTTCAAATACCTTCTCTCAGTGTTATTATTTTCATATTCAACCGTTATATTTGAAATCAATAAAACTATTAATTGTAAGCACCAATATTTTTTTATGATTTTCCCTGAAACACACCTTATTAAAGTAATTCCGTTATATTCGGCAAGTCTTCAAATTTTTACGAAGTTGGGCTTCACCGAACAGCAACATTTTCTGAGTTGTAAAATGAACAATTGATTCCTTTCTCAATAAATTTGTGACTTGGTGAATCATGCACATAATTATTACTGTCATTTTTCTCCTTGAGTCTATACATTTTTTCTTCCATTTTTCACTCTTCGTTTGCAGTTTCGAAATCGTCTTTTCTTGTGCTTTCTTCCATTTTTCACTCTTTGTTTGCAGTTTCGAAATCGTCTTTTCTTGTGCCTCCAGTTTCTTTTTGAGTTTTATTTGTTTTTCCTCAATTTATTCTTCCCACTATCTCTCTGATGGCTGGATTCTGAATTCTAAGATCTAGGTGCTGTCTTATTCTTACATTCAACAGAAACATTATTTTCAGGAGTGGACATACTTCGTGGCATGTCATTTGAAAGCATATTCTCTAATTATCTGTTTTTTCTTAGACTATCGACACTTTATAGTTATTTTCCTCCATTTTTTTATTTCAGCTCGGTCTTGTGCATTAAGTTGATCAATTTTCTGTACTTTGCCAGCTAACACTCTTCCGTGATATCTCTCTTTCTTTTTTCCGATATTCTTAATATTTATGTTGTTCCAACTTCATCTCTGTTCTCTTCTTTCCTTATGCCTCTCTCTTGCCCTTTGGTTGAGGCTCTGTACCAGAAGAATTTCTTTTCGCCATTTTATCCTGTAGTTGAGAAAATAAAATGAAGGAAAAAAAGTTTATAACTTTTACTGCAAAAGGCAAGTTGGACACAATCAATATTTATAGCTATTGGCAAATCAAGTTATATTAGTTTACCATTACTTTTATAGTAACTCATAATTTCCATTTATTTGTAAAAAAATTGGGTAACAAATTAAGTTTCCGATATGTCAAAGGAAGCCTTTTCAATTTTTTCATATGTTTTATCTAAATACATAGCTTTAAATTTTAGGCCCTAAAACAGTTTTTGTGTTAAAACATTAAATAAACTATTCTGAATAAAAACCGTGTACTAAAAATATTACTTAACTTAAATTATAAGTAAGGAAATAAACTGGAAATTTCTATTATTGAAGCTTATTGCTAGCTAATAAGGCACGCAACCCTAGAACAATTATTCTTTTTTCTTTGATGAAAGGCTGAAAATAATTTAAATAAGACAGAATTAGTCGTAATTCAACCACTTTGTCACTTTTGTGCATGCAGGTTTGCACGGAAGTGACTTGCTAGAGTTCTGTACTTTGACAAATCTCTCCTAAACTTCCACTGCATCACAAGATTTCAGGTTGGGGTTTTCAAAATGTGAATTTAGAATAACTGTCTATTCTCCTAGCTTACTGTGTAAGTAAAACGATTTTAGAGTTTAATACTAGTTTGTAACTTTGTAACCCCTTAATAACCTACAACAATTAATGAAACTCGTGCTATTTTGTAACTTTGAAATAGCCTAAATGACAGAGGGGATTCCATACTATTTTGAAACTTCGGGTTCAATTGGGGTAAATGTAAACATACTTTTAAATAAATTACATGAACATTTTTGGTTGCCATGATGTAATTGTAGGTTTCAGTGAGATGTGATTATTTTGTACTCTTCATCTGTAACACTAAATTCGGTGTTTACAATTAACCCTGCTATGCGCAGGTAATTGTAAACAGATCAGGGTGATTGCAAACAGGCAAATAAATGATAAAATCAGTAAGATTATTTGTTTACATCACATTGTTTAGACAAAAGATAGGTGTAAATATATATGTATATATGACGTACACTTTAGTTCAATAAAAATTAGTTATTCGAAGAATTTGCCACAAGTGTTTACAGTTACCCCTACCGACCCTACTAATAGCACATTTAAACTGTACAATTTGTCCCGAATTGAATGGCCTATTTGTCTTGATACTGTAATTAATTATTTATTTTAGAGTTCCCGTTCCTTGTGAAAAGTTTTATTCTGTTTCAACTTCTCCTTTTGGGTATGGCAATTTTTTAAAGAAACTAACGTATTTCTCTTATTCTGTCATGTTAGAGTCAATTTATTAAGCCAATTAGAAACAAGTTATTTTGTCCATGGTGCGATGGCAACATGTGCAAATCCAAGAGTGGTCTCAATCTTCAAATTTATATAAATTATATATTAATGTTTTTGAATATTACCAACTTTCTTTACAACAATTTCACCCCCGTACTTCCAATGAATAATATGAATATATACACACAACATTCATATCCTTCGATTTTACTTATTTGTATCGCTACTAATACTTTTTTTAAAGAGGAGATTGGCTTGTGTAGCTAGTGCAATGTGTGCCGAAGTCACTTTAGGTACTCCTGAAATATATTGTTATATATCACGTACGTGAAATGTTATTATCAGTATAAGCGATGTGGATACAGCTTCATTTATCAATAGGTTTTGTAGCACTTTACTCAAAACAAAACAATGATTTTGGATAGCTCAGCGTTGTCACTGTGGAGTGCACGAGATGGTTATCAATACTGATGTACACCTCAAATCATACAAACTGAAGGAAGAAATAAGAAAAACGTAAGTTATAAAAAGCCGAGGCCACTATTAAACCATAACGTCCAAGACAAAAAAAACGTTCAGTTAAAAGTTAAAAACAAATCCAGTATGTGCTGAAACATAAGCATAAGAACGTTAAAAACAAAGTAGTATAAAAACTTTAAAACATACGGCGTGAAGGCATTTTTTACAGAAATAGGAAGTGTGCTGCTCTGTTAAAAATAAATGCCGCTGCCTGTCGGGTATCCCAGAAGCGCAATTCAGCTGGTTATACCTGTGCAGCTGTACGACTGCAACATGTATCATAATCAGCTTGAACACCATCAGATACATATAGACAATATAGACGAATGATGCGCAGTTGCTGAAAAAGGATAAGGATCACATATTTTGAAACTTTAAAATAACTAGCTGTGCCCACGGCTCCACTCACGTGGACTAAAAAATTAGTGGTTAAGGATTTTTTAAAACATATTTTATAGATTTTACTGAATAGCGAAATTCTACGGTAATGTGTGCATCGAAAACTCTGATTAAAACAGGATCATTATGGCACGTACCACTGGGTGTCTGTTTTAATAACACCTGTGTGTTATTAATATAACACACACAGGTTATATTTGTTATAAATATATATATATGCTACCGCGGAGTTTTTTAGGTTATTTTATTCTACACAATTCTTTACTATATGATATTGTTCCATCTTTAACGGTTAAGACAGCGTATTGCAAGAGAGCACGCTGGCGACAAACTTTCTTCCGAATTGATTTACTATTATCGTCACTGCATATTCCGTATGCTACTTTACGTAACAAAATATATACTACAACTTGGCCAGAGAACATAGGTATGAAGTGAAAAAAAAACGTAAATAGGATAGGTGGTTCTCGAGTGATAAGCGCACTAACAGACAGACAAGAGACGTTGAAATGTATAATATGTATAGATATCTTTTGATACTGCAAAGACATTATTTTCTGCACGTCATATGCTCCCCTCATTTAACCAACTAGAGGATACATGCACTCGGGGCTCCTGCACATAGGCAGCTCTGCCTTTAACACATCAAAAAATGAACAACTATTACAGTGGTAAAGACTTTTAAAAATTATGTTTTAATTAGTTTGCCATTTATTGAGAAATATTTAAGTCACGCATTGAAAAAAAATCACAGCCTATAAGATTGTGTATTAACAGAACACAAATTACCTTACCTGCAGTAACTTTAGCGACAAATACATAACACAAAGCACTTTAAAGTTGTATGAAAAATGTAATGTTCATAATTGTTAGCAACTGTAACTAGTTTTACTTTACTGCCTTTGACGTAACCAAGCCNGTGCTGAAACATAAGCATAAGAACGTTAAAAACAAAGTAGTATAAAAACTTTAAAACATACGGCGTGAAGGCATTTATTACAGAAATAGGAAGTGTGCTGCTCTGTTAAAAATAAATGCCGCTGCCTGTCGGGTATCCCAGAAGCGCAATTCAGCTGGTTATACCTGTGCAGCTGTACGACTGCAACATGTATCATAATCAGCTTGAACACCATCAGATACATATAGACAATATAGACGAATGATGCGCAGTTGCTGAAAAAGGATAAGGATCACATATTTTGAAACTTTAAAATAACTAGCTGTGCCCACGGCTCCACTCACGTGGACTAAAAAATTAGTGGTTAAGGATTTTTTAAAACATATTTTATAGATTTTACTGAATAGCGAAATTCTACGGTAATGTGTGCATCGAAAACTCTGATTAAAACAGGATCATTATGGCACGTACCACTGGGTGTCTGTTTTAATAACACCTGTGTGTTATTAATATAACACACACAGGTTATATTTGTTATAAATATATATATATGCTACCGCGGAGTTTTTTAGGTTATTTTATTCTACACAATTCTTTACTATATGATATTGTTCCATCTTTAACGGTTAAGACAGCGTATTGCAAGAGAGCACGCTGGCGACAAACTTTCTTCCGAATTGATTTACTATTATCGTCACTGCATATTCCGTATGCTACTTTACGTAACAAAATATATACTACAACTTGGCCAGAGAACATAGGTATGAAGTGAAAAAAAAACGTAAATAGGATAGGTGGTTCTCGAGTGATAAGCGCACTAACAGACAGACAAGAGACGTTGAAATGTATAATATGTATAGATATCTTTTGATACTGCAAAGACATTATTTTCTGCACGTCATATGCTCCCCTCATTTAACCAACTAGAGGATACATGCACTCGGGGCTCCTGCACATAGGCAGCTCTGCCTTTAACACATCAAAAAATGAACAACTATTACAGTGGTAAAGACTTTTAAAAATTATGTTTTAATTAGTTTGCCATTTATTGAGAAATATTTAAGTCACGCATTGAAAAAAAATCACAGCCTATAAGATTGTGTATTAACAGAACACAAATTACCTTACCTGCAGTAACTTTAGCGACAAATACATAACACAAAGCACTTTAAAGTTGTATGAAAAATGTAATGTTCATAATTGTTAGCAACTGTAACTAGTTTTACTTTACTGCCTTTGACGTAACCAAGCCATAACTACGTTTCTAACAATTTGGCAGTGGCAGCTGACCGGCACACTGTTAACTCACTAGTTGTTATGTTCATAGCAGCGTTACTTGGTGAAATGATACAGAAAAGGAAGAAACTGGGAAGGGTTCACAAAAGTGCTTTGTGAACCACGAACCACCTGTAAGTTTGAATGGTTTTTGCAGTTGGCGCACTGAGTTCTTTCAACATCGTTGTTTGTTTATTGCTCCACAGGTGGAAACTGAATTACTTAACTGGGTGCCTGGAAACGTATACAAGTTCCGCATATCAGTTGATGGCAACTACTTAACAGCCCAAATATTCCAAAATTCACAGTGGCAGACGTTAGTAAGCAGAAATGTTGGTGGATATAGAAGTGTCTGTAGCTACGAACTTGCTACACTTTCCATGAAAGGAATACTTCTAAGCATAGGTAAGTATTTAGCACATATGATGATATATCTAAGGAGTATCAAGAATAAGATTGTATTAAAAATTTTAATATTAAAATTTTTAGATATTGCCCTATTAGTGTAAGTAATTTTTTTATCACATTGCCTATGACATTTATTGTTCTAAGGAATCGATTCGAACAGCAATTTTACTTTGCGGTTTTAAACTGAAAGTAATCTAGAAGAAGTGAAACGCCGTGAATTTTAAAAGAAGTAATTATTATACACGTTTCATTGATACAAGTTCTTTATATGTAATATTTTGATTTGAAATATGTACGAACGTATCTGCTGTTAATATTTGTGTCACATATGCTAAATTAATCTTTTATTTTAACTATTTTATGAGAAGGAAACATTTTCATTATTATTTACTAGTTTTTTAGTGTGGGTTATAGTAACAAACTTATAGGGAGAAATAACTGTATTTATTAGTAGACAGACACTGATCATAAACACAGAACAGAGCACTTATGATGCCATTTTTGTTGGTGCTAGAATCGCTATTTTACATAGCCACTGGTCGTCATTTATATTTCTTTGTAGATCTGGGTAAACGCTAGCAATCAGTTCCGTATCACTCTGCACCAAATTACTAACCCCCGTTAGTGACACACAGCCCTTGGCATCTGTTTCTAACCGCCCATCTCCAATTTTTAGTAGTGTATCAGCATAATGTCCTGTATCAATGCTATTGTAGAGATGTACTCTCATATTTGTCGTCAAGCTGAATTTCTTGACATTTGCCCATAAGCTTGACGACTTGAGACAGGCTTTGATTTCATCTTCAGGTGTGCCCCTCTGAATCACTGGTAGAGTTTGGTGGAAGTCACCAGCCAGTAATACAACCATTCCTCCCATAATGTCTGTATTGTTTTGTATATCCTGTAGAGTTCTGTTTAGGGCCTCTATAGCTTTTTTGTATGACATTGTGCTTTCGTCCCACACTAACAACTTACATTGACGCAGCATTGTACCCCAAGCGCTATTTTTACTAACAACAATTTCTCAGGGAATGAGATATTTTTTAGGGATAAAAAGTAGCCTATTACACTTTATGGCCCTCCAACTATCTCTATGCAAAAAATCACGTTGCTCTGTTGCGACGTGAAAGAAGTACAAACAACCAAACAAACACACTTTTGCATTTATAATATTATAGTTAGGATTTTAAAATTTTAGCATTTGTGACAAGTTTTACATTAATGCAGCGTTTGTACAAAAGGTCAGTTAAGGATTTTGAAAGACATTGCGACCGAACGTCGCCTTTGAACAATAAGAGACGGGGAGATCATTTTGACCGGCCATGTAAGAGAGACATGCATGAAGCAGCTCTCCTATTTCTGGAAGAATTTTAAGGCCAAATTTGTGTTACCTTCAGGTACGTTCGACAAACCCGAGTCGATGGCTTCGGAGCACCCCCTGAGTCGAGCCGAAGATTTCCGAGCTCGTTCGTGTCGAGTCGAAGACGGCCAGTTGCCCAGCGGCACAGCTCCAATTTAAAATACGTTATGCCCGACTCACCATAATTATACTACTGAACTTTTTAAGTTTCTTTGTAGAGAATTTTGAATTCAGAACATTTAATTATGGTTTCAACTCAACCCAGGAACTATCAGGCAAATAATTTAAATATAAGTTGAGCAGAAAGTAAAGTGAGATTTGACACAATGCCTTAACAGTTGTTGAAATATTTGTTTCCTTGAAATAGCAGCACAAATGTGTAATGATTTTTCAAGCCTCAGTAAATAAAGGTCATATCAATTTTGACAAATGTGTTATTTGATCTTATTTTCTTTAATTTTATCGGTTACATGGTCCAGTGTATTGTATATGGTACAAGTGCGAGAGTGTGGTAAATGCCAAGTTACACATTATTTGTTATTGAGATATTAATGGTTCATGGCTCTTGTTATAAAGACACATGCACTACACTCGACACAAAGTTGAACATATTGTTTTTCTTTATGTGTTCTTGCCTTGTGAGTATATGGTTAACAAGGTCCCAACACTGCACCTACGCTGATATCAGGTCCAGTACATTAAAACATATCAAACCCAAAGTAACTACGCAGACAGCACACTGATGTGCACAGATAACAGAACAAGTGCAACATTGCACAATTGATGTCTCTTAAGGATGGCGTGGTGTATAGGTAGGTGGTAGGTAACCAAGGCATAGCTTTTCTACGACAGCAGGGTGTTATTTTTCACCCTTTTATATATCAGTTGAGCATATATGGCAGAACGCGGATAAAGAGATCGGAGTCAGAGCCGTCCGATTTGAGGCCAAAGGATGCAGGAGTTGAAGCCAAAGTCGTCCGCCATCTTGGAATTAATTACCCCCAAAGGTGGAAATTCTACGTTTTTCCCTCAAAATAACCTCAGAAATTTTTTATTATGCCCCAAATCACCTTTTTTACCAAAAAAAAAAATTAAAAAGGTGGGAAGATGTATTGATTGAGTACTCAAATGGGCAAAACAGATTCAAAGTTCCTCGATGCGGTCGAGCGGTTCAGGCGGGTGCGGTCATGTCATTCTCCCCCAACCCACTATCCTGCACCTCCCTTCCCCCTCCTCAACGCGACTTACCAACCCCCTCTCCCTATCCATCACCTCACCCACACCTCACACCCCACAACTCCTTCCTCCAAAAATGTAGAATGTTGGTTTTGGTTTACCCTGGTCCTGACCCCGGTGACCTTGAACAAATAAAAAAATAGTAAAGAATTGGGAAAAAATCTTAATTTTTAAAAGTTCTAAAAATTGTTTTAAAAATTTTTAAAGAAATATTTTAAAAGGAACATTTATAAAAAAATTTAACACTAAAACCATTTTTAAAATTCCAAAATATATTATTCAAAAATGTAATTTCTGAACAAACAAATCTTTTTAAAGATTTGCATGCATAATCCATTCAAGGTTACCTCACACCCTGCTAAAGGTCTATTCCAGGATATTTCTCCACCTGGTGCAAACTAAGTTTAACAAACAGGACTGAACACGAAAAAAATACTTAAATAAGACAAATAACCTATGGACGAGAAAATAATATTTATTTTCTCGTCCATAGGCTACTTGCCTTATTTAAGTGTTATTTTCGTGTTCAGTACTGTTTTTCTATGACAGACATTTGCATCGCAATGGTGAATGTCCAGAAATCTCCATCTAGTCATTCACCCCCATTGCACTATTCAGTCAACGATCACAAGTTTAACAAAGTCGGGAAAATTACACCAAAGGACAATGCACCTAATTTGTGTGCACTCAGTTGTAATAATATTTTTCACCAACACACATGTTTTCTTAATAATTTTATTCATATTATTTATAAACAAAACATAATTTAACATTTTAATTTAATAAAAAAAAAAAAATTCTATTATGTTAACACAAGTACAAAACGCTTGTAATACATGCCATATTAAGGAAATAAATTAACATTCCATACATAGGGTAAATTTTCAAAGGTTTGATTCAAAAAGTTTGAAGAAACCACAAACAAACTATTGCATTTGTCGCCTTTGCTTCACCGACTCCAGGGTTCAATTCTCGTAAAGATTGTGGAGCAAGCAACTCCCGATAGGGCGACCAACAGCCTACTGACTCGTGCCAATTAATCATTGGCAATTGAGTCGATCAATCTGCCTACACCCACCAAAGTGAACTCTTGGTTTTGTGTAAGACAGGTCTCCTCCCTCCTCCAACCTCACCATCACTCCACATTACTATTTACCCCCTTCACCATTTACCCACGATAGCTTGGCCCCTTACCATCCACCCTCCCCACCAACCACCCGACTCACCATTCCTTCGCCATTGCTCGTTGTGATTGGCTGTTAGTCACGCAATATTGCGACCTCAGCATAACTAACGCCTCCAAAGTCGCACCTCACAATTATTAATCTGATGCGACAGGTGATAGATCGTCTTCTCTCTCCCGACATTCGTAGCTATCATTCTGGATATTTATATTGTGTTTGACACTTCTAATACAGTATGTGTGTTATTATCGGTCGGGCTCATAATTACTCATATAGTTTTTAACCAATGTAAAAATTTGCAAAAATTTAAAACCATTGAAGCTTTGAATGTAAAAGGCTAGCATAAACTGAATCAGATCGATATATCTCACCATTGCCTAGGCCCTTCATAAACTTAGTTGATCATTATTTGTGAATCATTGGTGGTAGAACACTACTACCAACCAGACCAACCGACCATTAAACCATGAAGACCAACTGGACATACCAACCGAAAAGACTGACCAACTGCTAAGACCAAAACTGATAAGAACAAAAAGCCCCAAAAGGTGACCAGGCCAACTAGGCAGACCAGACTAACAAACACGACCAACCGTCTAATACTCTTACCGACCAAACATACAGGCTGTTCATACCAGCTGACCATACCAACCAGGCCAACTGACCATGAAAGTCTACTGTACATATCAATGGACAAGACGATCCAAAATCAACCATACATACCAAACGTCCATACCCACTGACTAGATCAAACAACATAACCGACCGCCAATCAATACAGGCTGTCCATACCAACTGACCATTCTATACTCCCATACCAACAAATCAGGTCAACCATACAAGCCGTCCATACAGACTGCATGTACCAGCTAACCAAAACAACATCCATATCAGTCAACCAGGTTAACTGACCATCAAGGACTGGACATATCAGTGGGCAAGACCAACAAAAATAACCAACCATACGAATCAACATCAATTAACCAACCAAAACTACAAGTCAACCAAACATCCATCCATGCCATCCGCACAGCATGGTCGACTGGACTTGACTATCAATACTATCCATCCATATGTGTCAAACATATGGTCCAACAGTACAAATTGAAAATACACACTGACTACCAGTCAACCAAACCAACTGAGTATACCAGATGATCATATCAATATAACAACATGCAATACCATTCAACCACACCAACCATCCATATAAACCAACCACACTAGATGTCAATATGAACTTAACATACCACCCCACCATGTAAAATAGCCATACTGCACAACCATACATATCAACCAGCAATACGGTCCAACCACACAAACCACCAGTACAAGACAAAAAACATAATGACCATACCAACAGTCCCTACCAAGAAAAAAACCAAACATCCATGCCAGCTGGTATACAAACTGTCCATACCGACACATTCCAGCCAGTCATACAAACCATCCATACCAAATGAGTATTCCGAGCAACTAGACTAACTACCACAGATAAACCAACTACCCATACCAGCCGGCTATACAGACCATCAATACCAACAAACTATACAAAGTCACCAATAACAGTTATCCATACAAACCATCCAAACTGGCCGACAATACCAATTGTCCATACTGGCCAAACATCCCTACTGGCCGACCATGCCAGCCATCCATACTGGCTGACCATATCAATCATACATACTGACAGACCATGCCAACCATCCATACTGACCGACCATACCAACCATCCGTACAGGTCGACCATGCCAACAATCCATACAGGTCGACCATGCCAACAATCCATACAGGTCGACCATGCCAACAATCCATACAGGCCGACAATGCCAACCATCCATACAGGTCAACCATGCCAACCATCCATACAGGTCGACCATACCAACAATCCATACAGGTCGACCATGCCAACAATCCATACAGGCCGACAATGCCAACCATCCATACAGGTCAACCATGCCAACCATCCATACAGGTCGACCATACCAACAATCCATACAGGTCGACCATGCCAACAATCCATACAGGCCGACAATGCCAACCATCCATACAGGTCAACCATGCCAACCATCCATACAGGTCGACCATACCAACAATCCATACAGGTCGACCATGCCAACAATCCATACAGGTCGACCATGCCAACAATCCATACTGACCGACCATACCAACCATCCATACAGGTCGACCATGCCAACAATCCATACAGGCCGACAATGCCAACCATCCAAGGTCAACCATGCCAACCATCCATATAGGTCTACCATGCCAACCATCCATACTGGCATACCATACCAACCATCAATACTGACCAACCGACCATACCCACCATCCATAAAGTCCGACCATACCAATAATCCATACAGGCCGACCATGCCAACCATCCATACTGGCAGACCATACCAACCATCCATACAGGCTGACCATGCCAACCATCCATACAGGCCGACTATGCCAACCATCCATACTGGCCAACTATCCATACTGGCTGACAATGCTAACCATCCATACTGGCCGACCATACCAGCCATCCATACTAGCCGACCATACCAACCATCCATACTGGCCGACTATGCCAACCATCTGACGTGGCCAAGCTTGGCTACGGTGGAAAAGCCAACTTGACCCGCGGTGTTACCAGAGTTGATGGTATGATATTTGTGTGCCCAGCGCCACAGCTCTACGGTGAGCTGATGAGATTGGGGCCGTTTCGGGTCGACGGCCTAGGGTACTCTGGTGAACACTCCGTCATACACGATGGCGAGGCTGTAGGCCACCTCGCACGCCTTAATTAATTATAAATAAAATGAACGATGCTTGTTGAGGTATTTATTACCCGAGACTTGTTATTGTACACACAACTATACACAAGACACGTGGCCTGAATGGCCCGGCAACTGCGGGTGACCACGTGGTCTTTATAATGTGAAACTCGAATGCACTTAACAATTCCCGATAAATATTAACATCGCTCTCCCCTCGGTGCTATGCAAGTCAAATAATGAAACAGATGAAAATAATGATTCGAATTACGCTGGATGTCACTGGATACAAACTCAACTGATGATGTCTTTGCTAGGGCTTCTGTGGAGCAAGAGAGCTTACACGTCCGGGTCCGTTGAAGTGCTGACGAGTACTGGGGGGAAGTGTGCGCCGGCTTAAGCTACCTGAGCGCAGCCAACGCCACGCAGTGAAACGATAAAACACAATATACACTAAAAATGATAATGGAATGAAAGAGACATGAATTAAATTAAACTAATAGTACATAATTTTCCTTAAAACGATACATAATAAAAATGATAATACTTATTCTAAATGTTTTCATCGTACCAGCCACAGTACTGCCAAATGTAAAATGTCACATGTCTCTGGCTGTGGCTGTGCAGACTGTCTCCAATGATGACAAAAAAAATTATATTAATTATATACACTGACGCTATTAATAAATACACTGATGATATTATACTGATGAAATACACTGACACGGAATAAATTAGAAACACTTAGGCACACCCTCACTTGTGCACATAACCGCTTGTCGGTGTGGCGTGTCTGGTGTGTGGACATAACTGCGGAAGTTACAGTGGGCATANAGGCACACCCTCACTTGTGCACATAACCGCTTGTCGGTGTGGCGTGTCTGGTGTGTGGACATAACTGCGGAAGTTACAGTGGGCATAAGGACTCGTGAACGTGCGGTTCACGTCACATGCATACACACAGACTATACACCATCCATACTAATCAACCATGACAACAATTCATACAGGTCGACCATGTCAACAATCCATACATGCCAACCATGCCAACCATCCACATTGGCCGACCATAGAACCCATCCATACTAGCCGACCATACAAACGAACCATACTGGCCGACCATACAAACAAACCATACCGGCTGATCATGCCAACCATCCATACTGGCCAACCATGCCAACAATCCATACAGGAGGACAATGCCAACCATCCATACAGGCTGACCATGCCAACAATCCATACAGGATGACCTTGCCCACAATCCATACAGGACGACCTTGCCAACAATCCATACAGGTCAACCATGCAAACCATCGATACAAGCCGACCATCCATACCGGCCGACCATGTCAACCATCCATACGGGCTGACCATGTCAACCATCCATATTGGCAGACAATACCAGCCATCCATACTGGCAGACCATAACAGCCATCCATACTGGCAGACCATACCAGCCATCCATATTGGCAGACCATACCAGCCATCCATATTGGCAGACCATACCAGCCATCCATATTGGCAGACTATGCCAACCATCCAAACTGGCAGACCATGCCAACCATCCATACTGGCCGACCATGCCAACCA
>NQII01008945.1:2236-19800 GCA_002778355.1 Clitarchus hookeri | reverse complement strand
ACCCCACCATTACAGCCGGCCGGACGCACAGACCCCACCATTACAGCCGGCCGGACGCACAGACCCCACCATTACAGCCGGCCGGACGCACAGACCCCACCATTACAGCCGGCCAGACACAGACCTCACCATTACAGCCGGCCGGACGCACAGACACCATTACATCCGTTTTGATGCACAAACCAACCATTCCAGCCAGCCGGATGCATAAACCATCCATTCCAGCTGGTCAGACGCACAAACCAACCACTCCAGCCAGACGTGCAAGCCAAACACTCCAGCTAGACACAGATTTTCAACTGGATTGAAATCGGGGCTATTTTGGGACTAGGGAAAACCTATGAAGTCTTGATCATGCTCTTCCAGCCACATGCGGACACTTCTAGCGATGTGGCAAGGCGCGTTATCATACTGGAAGATCCCATCCTCTCGAGGAAAGCCAACCATCATGTGATCGCCGAGGATGGATTCATAACCAAATCGATCAAGAGTGCCATCCATATGGATGATGGGACATAGAGAATACCACAAGAACATTTCCCAGACCATAATACTGCCCTCACCCTGGTGTGTACATCCAGCAATGGATGCAGGGTGTCAGTTCTGCGATGTTTCTAGCAGGACATGCTGAAATCCATCCGTTCTATGCAGCTAAAACCACGACTCGTCGGAGAAGACTACCTGTTGCCAATCGGCAATGGTCCAGTCGCCATACTGTCAATCAAGTTCCAGTCGTTTCTGTCGATACACCTGTTGGCATGGGTGCAGTCACACACTGTCTACTCCGGAGCCCCATTCGCAGAAGGGTTGGCTGAACTGATGTGGTAGACATGTGTCTGGATACCCTCTGGTTCATTTGGATGGTGAGTTGTTCGACTGTAGCCTGTTGGTTGGCCTTCATGCACCGTCGTAGTCGACGTTCACCTCGGACATCAATGGCGCGTGGAGCTCCACAGTTTACACAATGGTTATTCCCTATGGTGCCATTTGTCTACTCATGATACACCTTTACTATACAGGCACGTGAACACTGTTTCCGAAATGCTGCACCCCTTGGCCCGAAAGCCGACGGTCATCCCTTTTTGCAACTCTGTTAAATCACTTTCCTTATTCATGAAAGCAGGAAGCGCAATGTGTACAGCCAACCTGTATGTCGTATTATATACCCGTTTCACCAGCCCATGTCACGGGCTACGCGCAGCAGATGGCACTTCTAGCAGGTGGTAATAATGCGATTCGACTGTGTATATGAGCAAACCATACAAACTATCAATACCGTAAAAAACATACGAACCGACCATGCTTGCCAACCATACCAGCGAACCACATAAACTGACCGTTTCAAACAACCATATCGGCCGACCAGTCCAACCATCAAGAACAGCCATCCATACGAACCGATCATGCCAATCAGACCAACACAGACTGACCACTACTAGCTGACCATACAAAATGACCGTGCCAGCCATCCAGACCAACTTACCAACATACCAACCACACCAGCCAACCATACTGGCCAACGACTGACTCCGCCCAAGACTGGCTCCTTTCAAGACCAACTTTTGACAAACCGACTCCTGCCAAACTGACAAGAACAATGGACAAGGCCATCCAACAAGACCAATGCACATAGTAACAGATTAATAAGAATTTCATTGACAGGTATTCCAGAATATATTTAATTCGGAGAAGTATATTGTGTTTGGTCTGTTACTAAAGATTCCTCAAAGTATGTAATAGACCATGTCCTGAACCAAGATGCAAGGTACTAAAAGTACCTCAAAGCATGTTGCAAGCAGCATCATGAATCAATGCCCAAGTTATCACTTCACTACTCATACATACATAAAAACAACAGAATATAAATTTTATAAGTTTACCATCACATATACACTGAAGAGCCAAAAAAAATGGTACACCTGCCTAATATCGTGTAGGGCTCCCGAGCACGCATAAGTGCAGCAAGACGACGTGGAATGGACTCTACTAATGTCTGAAGCTATGCAGAAGGCAATTCGCACCATGAAATCCTGCAGGGCAGTCCACAAATCCAATCTGCGCCAATTTGAGAAAGGGTTGCACGTCTGTCACGTTTAATGATTCTTGTCAGTCGTCATTTGTCCCGTTCTTTCACAATCTTTTTCCGGCCACAGCGATGTCGAAGATGTGATGTTTTACCGGATTCCCGATATTCACGGTACACTCATGAAATGGTTGTACGCGAACATTCAAATGTTATCACTACCTCGGATATGCTATGTCCCATCTCTTGTGCGCCGACAATTATACCACCACGTTCAAACTCACTTAAATCTTGATAACCTGCTATTGTAGCAGCAGTAACCGATCTAGCTGCCGACCGCATCGCGTTACTCTGATTGGTTCCATACCTCTGTTATTTGCATACGCATGCCTGTACCAGTTTTTTTGGCTCTTCAGTGTATAAATGTCACACTCTTAATACAACGTTAAAACATGGAACTACTCTCCCTGCATCACTGCCAACTTAACTGGGAAAACGCCAGTCTTTGTGCATTTTTAAAATGTATGCAGTTGGGGGGGAATTTTTTTTTTCAAAGTTAATTTCAAAAATGCTTAATTATTTGTATTCTAGTCATACTATTTTAATGACCGAATGAAACAACTGGAAATACAAGATGTAGGCCTACCAGTGGAATTGTACTAGCTTGAAAACTGTGTAGTGGAAAGGCAGGACTGAATAAAAATGAACAAAATGTGGTAACAGCACTGGAGCAATGTAGTTTATTGTAGTAAGCTTATGTTTTGAAAATTACATTTTTAGAGTGATATGGTAGAGTTCAGAAGTTTTCCATTATGCTATTCATTACAATAGCATTCCATTTGAGTTGCACCATTCCCCCACCATTGTGTATGCAGGTCTTCAAACTGCTAGTTGCGCTATGCAGCCAACTTAAGAAATATAACAATGAAAATGTAAGTTCAAAATAATAAATTACAATTCTCAACAACGCTGTTACATTTCTACCATTCCACAATATTCTAGTGAAATTAATACTATTCCACCACTGATACACACTACACTATAAAATATTTATTTTGCTTTTTGTACATTACAATTTCCTGTTATATTCTACAATTTGCATATGTCACACTTATTCCTGCCAACCACCAATTTCACAAAATTTTTCATGGTAAACTTTCCACTATTAGAGGGATTGGTTTATTTTCAGAAAGCACCGAGCCATATTTTCAGTTGGAAGGTGAAGAAGGAATACTTAAAAGCCTAAAGTTTTATCCAAGTTTCAAGAAGATTTGCGTAACTGTTGAAAGCAGCATCACCCCTGATTCCCAGAGTTTGCTGGATCTGTTTGCAGAAAACTCACTCGGCATTGAGAAATTCAAAATAGGAGTTATTGGCTCACCTGAGGTGGTAAGCAAACGATGCTTGTGATCTGTTTATGTGTTAAGAGTTAAATACATTGAACTTCACCTTGTGTCTCTTTACATGCTGTTTAAGTGCAAATGTCCAAATTTTTCTTTGATATATATTGTTAGAAATTGAGCTGGTTTGTATGTTTGTTTCTTTGAATTAAGCTATTCTGTCGAAAACTGGAAGAAAATCATTAAAACAAATTAAACCTGTTGTCACTAATACTTATAATATAAATTATAAAATTAACTAATGCAAAATCTGTTGCTGTCCGAGTACTGCACAAAAATGTTAATATCCTCCACCATATTTTAATGACTTTCTACCAGTTCACTTATAAATGTATTGCATACAAGTTGGACTACCTGCAAGAGACTACTCTCATGACATTGTAGGAATTAATATTACCATAAAAATGGCATTAAATACATGAAACACGCCCCCAAAATATTACACACACCACACACATGCATACATGTATACACACACATGAATGCCCATTCGCATGCACGAACGCACTCTCACATGTATGCACACACACATATAAACGTGCCTAACGATTTTATCCTTGTTTTCAAATGAATATAGGCTTAGGAGATTATTTCCTGCCTGTCCGTATACTTGTGTGTGTGTACATGTGTGTGTCCCTTAAAAACTTTTAAACCCATGAACTGAATTTCACCAAACTCAGTACACATACAGTACTTAGTAAGTACATACACCATTTAAAGATTTAGCACATGCAATATTGGCCATTTTAAAATTTAGGGCACCATGTCATATATCAGAAATCATTTAGAAAATTTAAACCAAATTTCGTATTTAGACAGGTATTCAAGAATATATTTAATTCGGAGAGGTATATTGTGGATGGTCTGCCATTTTGGAGGATACGACTACATAAAGAAATAAAGTTTTTACATAATATCTCGGAAACTACTCAATAAATTCTCACAAATTTGACAGGTAACTAAAACTATAGTAGTCTATGTTAACATGCATGAGATTTAAGTTGATAAGATACTTGCTTTAATAATGACAGCCATATAAATATTTTAGGTTAATTTGGTGTATATACTATACAGTTTGACCAATTACATCCAATCTTGGTGTGCTGGAAGTATCAAGTATCAAATATGCTAATACATAGCCTCTCTTGTCCATCATTTTACAAGATAACAGCACATTAAAAAAATATTTTTTTTGTGCCATTTGGAGAAACAATCAACTGATTACTACCAAATCTAGCAAACAAAAAGTACTACATTATGCCATGTAAATTCAATACTCAAACTCCTATGGATGTTAAACGAGGGGGGAAAAGATGTTTTTCATTAAATAACAATTGGTCATAAATTGATAATTGGGGTACTTTTTGACGTGATTGAGGATGAGAAAGAAATAACTACATTTCAATTAAGCCGAAATCCTTTACAGAAACTGTGGCCTCCTGCTTCAGTAAATGATCTGCAACAATGCGTCATTGTGTGACATACATCTTAAAAGATGCCATTCAATTTGTTGTTGATGATGCCAATATTGACGATGAAAATAATGAGGATGTGATTGAAAACCCAAAGGATGATTGGGTGCCCAGTCATTATTATGGTAATAAAAACCATCCAGTAGTCTATATTAGATTTGTTTGCTATATTCAGAATCCTCGGCCTGTCGCAACATGACTAATGTTCTCTGTGGGCGCTGTGGCTTGTTGCAGTATTGCCTGTACTGTCTGGACCTAGGACAACCCACAGCCCTAGGTCGAACAGCAAGTGAGGCCTGTCTGGTAGTGCACCCATATNGGGCGGGGCTTGTGGGCACAGGCACCCTTGAGGTTTAACTGCTGCCAATATTTCTGGGCAGGCGAACCAGCACAATAATATTGACAGCAGCAATTGAATGCAAGGCTTCCCTGCTTCTCATTGAGTGCGTCGGAAAACTAGGCAGCTCAGTCATAGCACCTACTCCATCTTCGCTCTTCCGCGCTGACATCAGGGTCTCCACACCGTGGGTGAAGGCAGGGAGCAATTGATCGCCCAGGGAGCCACCCCCTCCTCATCTGCCAAAATAGTCCGTCGGTCTTGGGTAAGCTATTAAAATAGGTCGACAGGACATCCGGGACCTACCAGTTATGGTGGCGAATCCGCTGGCCCAGGAGTGAAGGCTGACATCAGGGATGCTTCCAAGGTCCGATGCATGCCATTCCATTCCTCACGCATCCGCAGTCGGTGGTTCGCTACACTTCGCCCTTGTGGCACCTCGAGATCCCCCTCCCCACCTTGATCGTTGGGCTGCTTCCTGTACGATGTGCTTCGCCATCTCGTACTGAGCTACCCAGGTTCCAGACATCCACGACAATGGCGCTTTCACACCGGCCAGTTGGTCCATGAGCTAGTATTGGAATATTCCCAGCCACTCTAGAGCCTGGAGACCCCCTATCCGCCACTTGGGGACTCAAAGAGTTGCATAATAGTCGTCGCGCCCAAGCTGCCATAGTCCTGCCGTACTCGTAGAAGCCCCTCGCTATTGCTGGTCCCAAGGGGTGGGCAGGTCCCGGAGAGAGAGCAGCCACGAGCACGATGTTCATCCCACAGCAGCTCGGCTCGTATNACAACAGCTCAGCTCTTTGTGGAGAAGTGAATTGAAGTGGCCTAGAGCAAAGTAGTTTTGGTAAATTTAAACCCAGACCGATTGGAAAATTTTGCAGAGGAGATGCAATGCATTGATTTATTCCGCAAATGTTCCTTTAATGTGTACTGGAAATACACGGGAATGTGTACGGCCATATTTAGAATGTTGGTAGATGTAAATAAAAACTGCGTTGGGATCAAGAGGGTACCCGGTGAGCTCCATTCAGCTCCAGTGCTGCGTGTTTAATGAGAAAGAGGTGGCCTGGGCTAAGTAGTTTTGTTAAATGTGTCCAAATTTGTCCCAGACTGTTCAGAAAATTCTGCCAGCCCGGGAGGAGACTGTTTAGAAATAAAAATTCCTGTTGTTTCCGTGTTACCGAGTAGAAAATTTAAATTGTTTAGAAAGTTATGCAGCTCCTACCATGCATATCTCACCAGAACTGATAGTGAAGCAATCCATACTGGTTTAACGCACTAGACAGGGGGTGATGTCTCCCTTGTCTACAGGCAGAGAATTCTAAAGTACGTCGACCATACACCTGTGTCTTTGGGGGTGTGTAAAGGTGTCTAAAGCCAGGTGACCTGCCCATGTTCCTTGGTCAAGACTATAGAGTAGGGCACGTTGTGGTGTAGTAAGTGTAGCCCCACAGCATAAAACTCACCAGAAATGATAACGAAGCTATCCAGACTGGAAAGAGTCAATCATACACATGTGCACTCAGGGATGAGTAAATGCTTATTTAATGTTGTTATTTAGTTATTCCCATGAGTCTTGTGTAATTATTTGGGAGACTGCCAGTGCACAGTATTGGTGCAGCCAAGGGGCGAAATCAGGGTGAATGGTAATTGGAAAAATCAACGTGTTTATATAGAATTTGCCTCTCGGCTCTCCTCCGAGCATAGCCAATGTCAGCCAAACACTTGTTTCTTGTCTTGTTTTGTTCATTTAGTAGGAACCTTGACTGAATTATTTGTGGGACTCATTTTGTTTTAAATACCTGTTGACAACAGTAAGTCCTGCCTTGTTTTCTTGTATGATTTTAAAGTCATCCATTGCATTTCCCATGGCGACATAACTCTGTGATGGCGTAGGTCTGAAATAGGTAATATCTCATTTAATAACTTACTCCCATTGCAACTACTGTTCAATGAACACACTTTTTAAGGCCTTGAAACCAAACACTTAAAATTCAACGACCATAAGTACCATGTAGTGCAGTTACAGGCAGTGACTTCTTTTGAAGGTTGATTTCACAACTGCTCAATTGATCTTGAACTAGATGTATTCAAAATTAAAACTTGCTTACGCTCTCTGTGTTGACTGTAAATGTTGTTAACAGGAACCGAACATTTTCGGGTTCTCCAGGCACAGGTTTATTGTCGACATCCCCCAAGAATTCCGCAACGACTCACTCAATATTGTTCTGAGTGGTAAGAAGTCCAGCGATGCACACGTCTTGGTGCACAGAATTTTTGGCTGCAACATGTATGGTAAGTCATAACTCAAAAAACACACAAAACCACCTACTAATATCACTTACAAACAACAGACAACTTGACAAGAAGCATTTACACTTTTAATTGTTCAGCTGTCATTGTAAAGACTGCATAAATTAATTTTTTAAATTCATTTTCAGTGTTAAGTAAGGGATATCCTACAAGGCACATAAAATCTAATTATTTCTTCAGCTTCACATTTTTAACCTTTTTGACAGTTAAAGCAAAAACATAAAGTTTTTTGTTATAAGTTTTAGTTTTTGCCAGTGCGATATAGATGATTTATAATTACAACAGAGGTAAAACTGATTTTAACACTTTATTTTAAAAATTAGTTCATGGAACACTATCATAAGTGCAGCTTATATTAGTTACAACATCAAGGAATTTTTGCTCGACATTTACAGTGAAGGACGTCTATTGATTTATACTGAGTTCGACATACAGATAGACAGATGACCGCTACTGGTATATTTACATTTTTATAATCACTTGAAAACTTTTAAATTACAACACTATGATTAGAAATTATTTCATAGCATATTACTTGAGAGAGAAAACCCTGGTTACAATTGTGTTCCTTCCCTAATTAAAAGGAAATAAGAAGTTTGAGTACCAGTAATCATAAACCCTACGTTTACTGAGTGAGTAACATCACGCAATGTTAAACGTTAACAATTACAGTTTACAATTACTTTTTTAGATTTAAGATAGCGAAGAGTACTCACAAGATATCATTACAACAACCTAATAACAAAATACTCAAGAAAAATCAACAACATTTCCTATAATCAACAAAACAAAAATAAAAAAATTCAAAGAATTGTGATTTTGCAGATGAGATTAAATTTCGAGGGTTTTGGGAAATGATCTAGTCTAATCTAAAATATGCTTTTGAAGGATGCGATAAACTGCCTAGAATCACAACACAACTTCCCAAAGTAAGAAATCTGCCTTTCTGTATACTGAGAAACTCAATCAGTTATTTGTAATCAAATAGAATAATTAAAAATGGTCCTTATAACACCACACCAACCTACTGATGTTTTCTTTTCACAGATGAAGAAGATGTTACGATATTTCCAAAAAGAGATGTTAGAAAGAAATCCATGCTTCCTGCATATACAGTGACTGACCGGAATTTTATATCACTTATACCAGGCAAGTGTAAGAAATACGTGCCTTTTTTTCATTTATATTAATATCTTAGGATTCATATTTTTCTCCGTATAGTCCTCCCGGCTTAATGTACTTCATTAGTTTGTAATGATTCGCAGTATTCTTTGAAATATTGCTAATATCCAAAAAGGTATAGGCTATCCACGGTAAAGTAAGCACTTTTGAGGCCATAATTACTTTTTCCTTTCAGCCATTTTTTATCCTTTAACCACCTTTTTAAATAAATATTGCCATGTAAGTAATAAACACAGTGTGTATATTCCACCGCACTAGGAAGTTAACGTCTACGGTTAAAATAAAATATATTTATTGACTATGAGAGGGCTTTCAAAAGTGTTCACTTTACCAGGAATAGCCTATACCTTTACAGTTATCTCTCTCAGTTGATTATACATTAATCAGGCCTTACATTTTTACCTGTATTTAAATATTGCTAATCACATGTGTGTCACTTTGATGTAATACTTTGAAGGGTATTTACAAAAGGACTGCTTTCAAACAGTCTATACCAGGATGTATTATATTGGTTCAACTAACTAAATATAAATAGTATTATGTTAGCCTGACTAGTGTTGCTCTAATGTACACATGCTTATTACACCATAAAAGATAAACATCCACNGCTTATTACACCATAAAAGATAAACATCCACTGATGTAAAATTTTTGTTGGTTAAGAACATGGCATCCACTAATTTCCTAATGGTGGGCTAAGTTATGGCCTGCCAAATGTCCACAGATATCAGAGATAAAGTCAGGCTTATCCCCGGATATGTCACTCCCGGATTTTCGCAAGTGGGAATCGTTTCGGACAATGCTACTGGTCGGCAGACCACCGTTTTTCATAATTGTCGAAGCTCAGAGCGGGGGTAGATCAGGCCCCGTGAGGGGCCCTTTATCACCCAACGGGGTTTCATATGACCTGCAGGGAGATTAGGAAGAAGCAAGATTGGCCCTTCCTAACTTCCTGCACCATCCCAATCTGTGGTTACGGAGGTTGCCCTTCGCAGCTAATATTTAATGGGCCCACTTGAGTTTCCCCAACAAGCCCGGTACCCAAAAATATTCCCCTCCCCGCCTCCTGATTGCACAGGAAGAGAAAAGGGAGGCAGCACTGCCTAGGTAGTTGGATAAAACAGGAATTTTGAATATTGCAGGTTTTTAAGGCATTAAAAACGAATTTTAAATGTCAAAGTTTGTTATAAGATATCGTAGAACGTGAGGGCGTGACCCGAGAAAAGTTTGAAATTAAAAAAATTAGTTATTTTGTAATGGTGATTTTAAGTAACTGGTATTTAAATAGTGATTTAACTGGTGATTTGAAGGTGCTGTTTTAATTAGAAATAATATTGAAAGTTTAATGGCATGTTATTTTGTATGTTGAGGAATTGATGTTAAATTACGCTTATTTCCTTGTGGGTGTGTGTTACTCTGCCGAGCGAGTAAAAGTTGGGTAGGAAACTTAATTTTAAAGTATTTTAAGTCATGAAAAGACGCTGAGGGCATGTAATTAATGATTTAAAAGGGTTTGTTAAGCTATTTGTTTAATAATTTTTTTATAAAGTCATTTATTTTTTGGAAGGAAGCTTGAAAAATGAGCTGAGAGTTGTAAATTTTGTTTGTTTCATGGGCTCGGAGGTCTCTGATTGGCCGAGAGGTCGCGTGGTAGGTGGGGCCTTCCTCCACCACTCAAGAGGTGGCAGCACTGTCGTCTTTTTACGTGAAGCGCATTTTAAAGTTGAGAATTTGTGTCTGGAAAATTAATAGCCTATAATTCTGGTTGTAAAGTAGCTAAAATAACTTCTTTTAATATATTTATAATAGGGAAGAACATTTTCTTTAGATTTGTGCCTCGTTTATAGTCTTAAATTGATTTTAAAAATTTTGGTTAAATATTTGCGTTTCTTTTACTTTTCAGAGAATGTATTTTTGTTTCAATTTGCATGAGTTCCCTGGTACAACTTTGTAGGGGAAGGGTGAAGTTATTTAAATTCAGAAAAAGAGCTAAGTGCTTCCAGAAGTAAGAAAGATTTTTCTTGAGGGCTTTTCAGCGATTGGCTTGTTGCCATGTAGGGGCGGAAATGAGCCATAATATAATGGCTGTGAAGTTGCACTCCGACAAGAACCGCATTAGCGAGTTCATGTCTTGCAGTGCCTCTCCAAGTCCTCCTGGCACACTCTGGGGTGTGGAATGTACGGTTGTGGAGCTGGCAGGGTTCTGTGTGCATGTTTCCTGCGCAACTGTGGGTAGAGTGGGGATAATAGTTGGCTGTTGAAATCCTAACGATGCCTGAGCATATGAGAGGGTGCGTGGCAGGTTTTTTGCATCAGGGATTTTCTGGTAGTTAGCCAGATTCCTAGCCGGCGTTGAGACTGGCTTAGATGTTTTTTGTTTTGCCTTGAAATTGTAAGCTTGCGCTTGTAGTGTTTTTACCTGTTCTAGGAACTGGGGCAAAGTTTGAAAATGCATCGTGATTGCCTTGGCAGTTTCTACAGACCGAGTCGGCTTTGCTTTTGATTTTGGGACACTCACTATTGAAGTGTGGCCTGGTGCAATGTGAGCAGACTTTTTCGAAATGACAGTATGTGCGTGTGTGGCCGAATGCCAGGCAGTTTTTGCATTGGGGAACATCTAGCTGCCTTTTCCTATAAACTCGCGGGTGCACCACAGTCATATTTAGTCTTGTTATTGATACCAGGGATGGCAAATTTTTATCTTGCGCTGCCGTTACACAAAAGAAATGTTGCGGCAACACATAATACCTGTACGGGTTTCCAGGGTCATTGGGATCATTTAATTTTTTTTAATTGGTTAATTTTAATAACTTTTTTGCAGCTGTCTTCAAAATCGCTCTTTATGTCTTCTACTCGGGTGCTAGGCGCCAGGTCAAACACCACTTTTTGAGGAAGTTTTGGTGGACTGCTGATGGTGTAAAATTTAGTGACATAGTTTTTTGTCTGCTTCCTTGAAGAGGTCGTAATGAGAAGTTAAAACTTGAGTTTATTTGCAGTCACGGGTGATGCTTAAGGTGAAGCTGATTTTTGAAATTTTTCCTATCTCTTTTACTAGCTCAGTGGTGTTTGGTGTCAGGTATTACTATGCGATATACGTGTTGTTTTACCTGCTTGGTTTCGTTGACATGCGGCTGTGTGCGGAATTGTGGTTGACCTGAGGGGCCAGGTGTTGTTAAGGAATTCCCTTCTGGGATTTCCATCAGTGGGATGAACCGGTTTGAAATCAGAATGGTTGGTGTTGACTCTAACTGCGACTGGCGAAGGCGTTTTGTATCACCTTGGTTTTCTTTGTTTTCTTTGTGCCTTCTCTGGCGTCGTTCGTTCACAGTAGGTTCAATTTCCATTTCTGGATACTTATGGGGTTGTAGGAGGTGGTTGTTTTCAATTTGTGTTATTGCTGCCGCAGATGGAGTTGAAGTGCAGTCCCCATGCACTTGGATTGCACCGGGCGAAATGAGTTGGTCACCAGCANGAAGGGGGAAGTAAACCGGAAAACTCCTGGAGTGCGTGTGTTTTTAACTTGCAGTGTGCCTAAAAGTTATTATTAGACGGTGTAGTTTACTGTGGCCGCTGACCCACTAAAGGCTAGGCTCGAGCTGACCAGTTTCCTGGCCGGCCACAGTAACCAGAGGTGTGTGCCGCTATTGACAAAGCTAAGAGGTGTTGTTGGAGAGACGAGCTCCTCGTCGTGCGTTGTTGTTGATGCAAATGTGGAGACTGTGCGAATTGCGAATGTGAATATGCAAATGTGCGAATGCTGGTCGGCAGATTTTCTCGGGGATCTCCTGTTTTCCACCCCTTGCATTCCAGCACTGCTCCATTCTCACCTCATTTCACCCTCATCAGCTCTCAAGACCTCATTGTTGAGAGCTGCCCAAAACTCTCAACTCAAGTCAGGCTTATTCACAAATTCATTATTTGAATTCACATAGTTTGACATTTTTCAAATAACTACTTTTAATTCCCAGTTTTAAAGGATTCGTCTCTCCCTTAGAAATCATGTTTTGTCATAGGTCGTATTACATTTTCTACCCAATTTTGCATAATGAGTAATTTCATGAAATCTGTACCTGGAGTTCAGGATCAGCCTGTATAGCCGCTCTCTGGAAAGGTGAGCCTGTGGCTCTTCATACCAAATGTTGTAATTACAAAAACAAGTTACACAGAATATTCCTCATGCCATGGTATCTTTTATGTAGAACGAAGTCCTGCTCAGGATCTACTTTGTGCCTACTGTGTATACTTCCACCACATTCAACATGAACATTGTCATCGACCCAATAATCATGTTCAGGTGTTGATCGAATGGAAATGTAGCATTATTAAAAACCTAAAAGTGTTACTTAGTTATTATCCTTATGTGTTTGACATGAACAGAAGACAAAATAAATAACTTCAGTGTTCATATATTTAAAAATTTTTATATTACGTTAAGACATGGTACTATTTTTTACTAAATAATTGCCAACTTAACTGGGAGCATGATAGCCAGTGTAATCGATTAAAGTATGCTGTTACAATAGCGTGAACAGGCCTTAAATTGACGGCCTGCCTGAACACGCCATCACTTGTGAGCGGTAATCAGGACAGCCAGTTGCCGCAATTGTGACTCACATTTCCCAAACGCCGCCCACATAGCCCAGAGACATCCAAGGAATATCTGGCGGATGTCGCCCTTCGACATTCAAGATATCCAAGGCCATCCAAATTAGCAAAGTTACATTGAGAAAACTACCAAAAGTTATCCAAGTATCTGCCAAGTGCCCAAAAAGTGATATAGATATTTTGGATGTCCTATATACATCTTTAGATGTAGCCACGTACCTAAGTAATGGTAATGGTTGGTTATGTAATATCTAATGGCTATCCAGTAAGTGATACAAACTGGTATCTACTACTGGATGTCCAAAGGATATACATAAGAGGTACACTGTAGGACTTAGATGAATTTTAGATATTGTGGATATAATTAGGATATCCGGGGAATATTCTGTGCTATGTGGGCGGTAAGCAGGAGTCTCCTTTACCAGTCAGGGAATCAGGCCATGTTGCGTTATGCCACGCCGATATGAGGGCAATGCAGAGTGGCGGAAGAGGTCTTTTCTCCAAGTGACGCCGGCCGAGATAAGTCACAAGAAGCCTGCTGTGCCGACTGTCATAACTTGTCATACTTCATCAGCCTTCGGATACTTCTCACGGTGGGACAGTTACAATATACTAATGTGGCTCTCAGTAGGGAGGGGATGTAGTTAATTTAAAAATTCTCCTCTGACCATATAGAATTTTATGTAATTGTTTTATTATATAGCCATATGGTAACCTATAGCTCCTTATATTTATTTACCCCACCTGCTCTACCATCATGAGATCTCCCCAACTTCAACAAGTACGGTTTGACCACAAAATAAACAAAGTATAACATTTACAGATTACCGGAGTTTGGGCATTGCGAGTCTCAATTGCAGCAACTGGCTGTCCTGATTACCGCTCAGGAGTGATGGTGTGGCATGTTCAGGCAGGCCGTCAATTTAAGGCCTGTCCACACTATGGTAACAATGTGCAGTTATGGGCTGTGAATTTTTTTTTCAAATGTCGGTATTAAAAACGCTAAGTTTACCATGAACCAGCTGTGTCACAAAGGAAAGAGGAATCTGTCCATGTGGGTGGGGCCAATAGTTAGCACCTAGGTCCAACCACTGAGTGAGGTTTTGGAGCACTGAACACACAAAAGTACATGCTACCGCTCACTCATGCTTTACAGCAACCGCAGCTCCCTTGCTGGGACACCTTAGCAGCAGCAGTGACAGACCTCCGATTATAAAGCCCCATGAAGGGGTCCGAACTGCAAGGACTGAGATGAATTAAGTCAGCACAAATCCTGCCAGCTGACACAAGAGTTGACCAGACACAAACCTGCAGGGCTGGTGTAGTTGTACGTTTTGATGCCCTTCCACAATACTAAGTACTAAGGCAGTTGGGGGATAAACCCTAAATTTAGGTGAGAATAAATTAAAATGCCATGATAAAGGTCAATCAGCCATAAACCCTAAGTTCAGTGTGAAAAATAAGTATGGACAAGGTATGGTCAGCTTGCTCCACTAGAGGTTCTCTCTGGCGGCCAATCACCTGAAGCTGGACTCCCATTTGTAGTGATAAACTATGCATGCTGTAGAATATGTTAACGAAAAGCCACTTACTAATGATACGTCGAAGTAGTTAGCAGCAATACAGGTCCTGAACAGACAGCATGGGTGAGGATAGCAGTCTGGCTCTGCCAGAAGTTCTCTCTAGTGACAGATCACATGAAACTGAACTCCCGATGGTAGTGATAAACTCCGTTTACTAAAGCATATGTTAAGCGAAAACGACTTACCAATGATAGGTCGACACAGTGAAAAGTGACACAGGTGCAGGACAGACAGCATGTGTGAAGCTATCACTCTAGCCAGACAACACGGTTTCTGATGGCAGACGTCCTCAGCATGTTGCACTGAAGGTGCATCACTGTACCAGATTGATGCTTTGTTGACACATCACTTGTGTTGGCAAAATGTAAATTCCTCACCGATGGTGGGCCATGCTGGGTTTTACCCACACTAGGTTTTACCCACACTGGGTTTTACCCACAATGGCAACAGCTAAAAGGCAAAAATATCTCACAAATTATATAATCGCTGGAGGGTACTGGGCAAGAATAAGCATGGAATTATATAGGAAGAGAGAGTATGAATATGAGAAATTGGTAGTAGGCACTCATGAACATGCATGCGGAAGACAAATTATACACACAACAAAATGGATATTTAAAACAGTCAATCTCAGCCTGCAAACTGCAGTAGAAAAAAACATGTCTCCAGAATAAAAAATCCAAGCATGTTTGGTGATGCACTGAGAATGTTTTATCATACACCAAGCATGTTTAGTTATGCGCCATTCATATTTAGTTATGCGTCATGCATAGTTTTCCATATACTAGGCCATTTGGTTGTGCATTGGGCATGTTTAGTCAAGCATCAGCATGTTTAGTCATACATCAGATTAGTTTAGTCATGTACCTGGAATTTTTAGTCATGCATCAGGCTAGTTTGGTCATGTACCAGGAGTGTCTGGTCATACACTGGGCAGTTTGGTCATGTACCAGGAGTGTCTGGTCATACACCGGACAGTTTGGTCATGTACCAGGAATGTCTGGTCATACACTGGACAGTTTGGTCATGTACCAGGAATGTCTGGTCATACACCGCAGTTTGGTCATGTACCAGGAATGTCTGGTCATGCACCGAACAGTTTGGTCATGTACCAGGAATGTCTGATCATGCACCAGACTAATTGGTCATGCACCAGACAGTTTGGTCTCACACCAGGCAGTATAGTCATGCATCAGGCATGTTTGGTAATTCAAAGAGCATGACCCTGTCCATTTTCAGTATCCTGTCCATTAAATTGATGATGTGTACATGGTCAAAAATCCTGTTGGTCAATACTCCAAAATCATGTTTGCAATAGCTTCATTCACTGAATGTATCGTACACAGATATTGCAAAATGTGGTCTATTCCTCTTTATTCTCTGCAAAGTGATTTTTTTGTTACTTCTATTTTCCTAAGTAGTTGTCATATAACTGACCTGCTGCAACTGGTGTAGTATCTCGTTGACCATCCATGCTACAGAAGGAACGTGCAAACTGTTTTGTGCTAGAAGTACAGCTGTGTTCAATCATTACAGACCTACCAACTTCATGCTCATTATCTGACAAAATGCTAGATTTCATGATCATCTTTATATTCCAGTTATAATATCTCTTCTTTGGCCACTGCCATTCAAACATGAAACTTTTCTTTCGAAGGAACTGCATAGGATTCTGTCATGCCAATATGTATTATTTCCTGCTGGCACAAGTCTCATCTGAAGAGTCCTAGAAGTAATGCAAGCATTTACATAATTTATATACAGGATAATTCTCAATTAGACAGGAAACCTTTGGAACATGATTGCCAACTACAAGATAAAAGCATGTATACGACATGAATATGGTACAGCCATGTGAAAATGCTACTGTGGAAAGAGTTTACTTGCAGTAAATCAAAATCTATTTTAGGCTGGATGATGTCATAAAATGTCATAAAAAAGTATTCTGTGTTATTGTATTAGGTTATGCCGGTATGAAACTATTTACTACCAAAAGCAACTTCAGTTATAGCAAAAACAGGGTATACTACCCTGTTTATGCAGTAAAATATGTGTTTGTAATTAACTACCGCAGATATATACACTGCTAATAATTCTGCATGCCAAAAAGAACAAAAAAGACTGTTGTTGTAACGCCTTTTGCCAGGCAGTTTTCGAGATAAAACCACACAACGTTGAAGGAGTACGTGAAAATTAGCAGGCATTATTGTACAACCTTTAATATAGTTTGCTGTTAATTTGAAAACTGTGTGGTCAAGGTTGTAATATCGAAGGTGCCTATTTGTTGCATCTGAAATGCAAAATTAAAAACAGCACGCACATCTGACGTAATTTGTTATGGACATATGTTTGATTGCATAAACTGGGTGATATCCCATATTTTTATTATGTAGTCAGTAGTCAATAGTTGCATACCCTGCATAACCTTATACAATAACAGAGAATAAAGATTTACATTGTCCCTCCTGAAATAAATTGTAATTTGTTCTAAATAAAGACATTACAATGTATCACTTTCATAAGAGTGTTCCACCTTATGGAATAGGTTTAGGCTATGCACCGTTTGTGGTTGGTTTATCACTTCCAAAAGTTTTTCAGTCTAACTGAGTCATTCTGTATTGATATGTTTGTGTTTTTCTGGAG